>CM061753.1:190774818-190951373 GCA_030979885.1 Lolium multiflorum
GCCTCGAGACACAAGAGAACGAAAGATCGAGCATGAGTCACATGAATAATGTGATCGACATTTCGATGTCCACCTTTGCAAGTATGCCGTCGGCCACGATGACCGGAGGTGGTGTAGTGAATGTGGGTCGTGTAATCGTTTAAACATTCCTAAGGATTATATTTTCAGTGAAGCCAAAACTAAGATGCTCAAGCCTATGTAGAGCATGGAACCAACTTTCCTTAAATATTTATGGTGCACCCAAAAAACATGAACTATTTTTAAAGTTAAAGCTTTTTAATATTAAACTTACACTATATTGCTGGTAGCAATAACAACGGATTTGATAATTCTCAATTCACTTCCAGATATATTGATTGCATCGTGATTTATGCTAGCCATGTGTTATAATTTAGAACTTTCCACTTACACATCAGTTGCAGAGATTTTACTGCTTGTATACGTACTTGTATATATGTTGCAACTAAGAAAAATATTCCCTAATCATTGGATTGTTTTATGTTTCGTGATAGTCATGATTTGTATTATCTAATTAGGAATTATACTGATTCTGAGCCTGTTAGAATACATGTACGACGACTGAGATTAGACTAGGATGTAATTTTTTGTAGTCCAAGTCTTCTCCCCTCATTATACCTCCATGTATATATAGCCCCGCGAGGGTCAAATCAATATAACACAAGAAATTATGGTTTTAATATTTTCTACATGGTATCAGAGTGGTTAGCCTCACGGCGCCGATCCTAGGTCCTCCCACCACTTTCCGCATCGCGCCGCCCCCGGGAAGACCACCGCGGCCGCATAATGACACAAAAACCCGCCACCGCCGCAAATTCTTGCCACATCCACGCTACGACACAAAAATCTGCCGCCACTGTAGATCTCTGTCGTTGGCATGCTATGACACAAAAACCTATCGCTGTTGCAGATCTCTGTTGTAGATCTCTATCGTCGCTGCACAAAACCAAAACCCTACGACACACATAGTGCAATTTTTTGCGCCTCCAGCTCTAGCGGCTATACCGACCACAAGAACCTCGACCACGGCTACATCACGCTCGGCTACCTCAACATCGACATAAAAAATATGTCTACAACAACTCAAGAACTCCAGTCAACAACATCCGTGTTGTCACTTGCGTCCACAACACTCCCGCTATGACAGCTGGAGGGAAGAGAAGGAACCAGAAGGGGACGATGATGATGACATGCTTGGTAAGGCGACGGATGTGCATGACTTCTCTAGTCGCGAGCTGAGGGGGAATGTTAGAATACATGTAACGACTGAGATTAGAATAGAATTAGATCTTGTTGTATTGTAGTCCAAGTCTTCTTCTCTCATTGTACTCTATACATATAACCCACGAGGGTCAAATCAATACAACACACGAAATTATGATTTCTACAGAGCCGACTGAGACTTGGCCGCTGCCTGTTATGATAATATGCTTGTTGTATTACCAGGGGGCCAAAGGCCACAATATATAGTACATGTACAGGTGCACATATGCAGAAAGCCCCTAACATATGGGGAAACTACAATATACAGATATATACATCTAACACCCCCTCTCAAACTCATGGTGGATCCACAACACTGAGTTTGGAGAGTAAGAAATCATGCTGCGCTCGAGTCTGTGCCTTCGTAAAGAAATCTGCCAACTGCAAATCTGAAGGCACATAATGAACCGCAACAACATCATCCTGCACCTGTGCACGCGTGTAAAAAGCATCAACACCGATATGCTTGGTCAGCTCATGCTTGACCGGATCACGTGCAATACCGATAGCACCTGTACTGTCAGACAAAAGTGGAGTGGGTGTCGTAACAGAGACCCCAAAATCTACAAGCAACCACCGTAACCAAGTCACCTCAGCAATCAACAAAGCCATAGCCCGCAACTCAGCCTCAACACTCCAACGGGAAACTGCGACCTGTTTCTTCGTCTTCCAAGCAACAAGCGAACCACCAAGAAACACACAGTAAGCAGAAAGCGAACGACGATTGATGACCCACAAGTATAGGGGATCGCAACAGTCTTCGAGGGAAGTATTACCCAATTTATTGATTCGACACAAGGGGAGACAAAGAATACTTGTAAGCCTTAACAGCGGAGTTGTCAATTCAGCTGCACCTGGAAACAGACTTGCTCGCAAGAGTTTATCAGTAGTAACAGTTTATGGCAGTGGAAATAGCGAAATAACAGCGGCAGCGAAATAAAGACAGCAGTAGTGATTATAGTAAACAGCAGGATTAAAATACTGTAGGCACAGGGACGGATTTAACGGGCGTTGCATGGATGAGAGAAACTCATGTAACAATCAAAGCAGGGGCATTTGCAGATAATAATAAAACGGTATCCAAGTACTAATCAATCAATAGGCATGTGTTCCATATTTAGTCGTACGTGCTCGCAATGAGAAACTTGCACAACATCTTCTGTCCTACCAGCCGGTGGCAGCCGGGCCTCTAGGGAAACTACTGGATATTAAGTTACTCCTTTTAATAGAGTACCGGAGCAAAGCATTAACACTCCGTGAACACATGTGATCCTCACATCACTACCATCCCCTCCGGTTGTCCCGATTCTTGTCACTTCGGGGCCATTGGTTCCGGACAGCGACATGTGTATACAACTTGCAGGTAAGATCATAAACAACGAATATCTTCATGAATCAATAACATGTTCAGATCTGAGATCATGGCACTCGGGCCCTAGTGACAAGCATTAAGCATAACAAGTTGCAACAATATCATAAAATCTACGGATACTAGGCACTATGCCCTAACAATCTTATGACTATTACATGACCAATCTCATCCAATCCCGACCATCCCCTTCAGCCTACAGCGGGGGAATTACTCACACATGGATGGGGGAAACATGGCTGGTCGATGGAGAGGCGTTGGCGGTGATGGCGGTGAAGATCTCCTCCAATTCCCACGGAGTGCCGAACGGAGACTTCTGGCTCCCGAGACGGAGTTTCGCGATGTGGCGGCTCTCGGAGGGTTTCTGGCGACTTCGACTCCTCTCCGTGCGTTTTCAGGTCGAAACCAATAAGTAGTCCGAAGGGGCGTCGGAGGCCGGCCGAGGGGCCACACCACATGGCCGCGCGGCCCCCGGCCGCGCCGCCATGTGGTGTGGGGCCTCGGGCCTCCACCTCCCTTGCCCTTCTGGCTCCGTCAATATTTTGGTAAAATAGGGCCTTCTGCATAAATTCCGAGGATTTTCCCGAAAGTTGGATTTCTGCACAAAAACGAGACACCAGAGCAATTCTGCTTAGTCCGTGTTAGTTGTATCCAAAATACACAAATTAGAGGCAAAACAATAGCAAAAGTGTTCGGGAAAGTAGATACGTTTTGGACGTATCAACTCCCCCAAGCAAGCTTATTGCTTGTCCTCAAGCAATTCAGTTAACAACTGAGCGATAAAAGAACTTTCACGAACACATTTGCTCATATGATGTATATATTCTCATGCTATGGCTAATACTTAAGCAGTTCATAATGAGATACATGCAAATAAGATCATCCAACAGCTATGTCAATCATGGAGAAGTACCAACAATTAATAATAAGCACCATGAATCATGTATATAAGCAGGATTGCAATGTTCATAAGAGAATATGATAAAGTGGTATCTCGCTTGCCCGTATTTGATCGGCAAAACATAAATGCCGAGGCACCTCTGGAGTTCATAGAAAGACTAGAAGTAGTGATTGTCAAAGATAAAAGCATCAAAGTTATGCCACAATCAATCATATTTTGAGACAAGCATATTATACTAAGAATGACAGTTGTGCTCTCAAGATAGTGCTCAAAGAAAGAATGGAGACACAACATAAAAGTAGAAGATTGACCCTTCGCAGAGAAGCGAGGGATTAACATGCGCTAGAGCTTTTCATTTGTAAAACATGAGTAAAATTATTTTGAGAGGTGTTTGTTGTTGTCAACGAATGGTAATGGGTACACTAACTACCTCATCAACCGGACTCACAAGAGCGGCTCCCATTTTATTTATTTTTGGTTGGCACTCCTTCCAACCTTTCTTTCACAAACCATGGCTAACCGAATCCTCGGGCCTGCCAACAATCACATACCATGAAGGAGTGCCTTTTTATTTAAGTTTTATTATGATGATGACACTCCCCCAACCTTTGC
This sequence comes from Lolium multiflorum, assembly GCA_030979885.1. Taxonomy (NCBI): domain Eukaryota; kingdom Viridiplantae; phylum Streptophyta; class Magnoliopsida; order Poales; family Poaceae; genus Lolium; species Lolium multiflorum. The sequence continues at coordinate 190,778,982 of CM061753.1, forward strand.
TCACACAAGCCATGGCTAACCGAATCCTTCGGGTGCCGTCCAACAATCACAAACCATGGAGGAGTGTCTATTTAAGTTAATTAATTTGGGACTGGGAATCCCATTGCCAGCTCTTTTTGCAAAATTATTGGATAAGCGGATGTGCCACTAGTCCATATGAGAGTCCGTCAAAAGTAAATGACAAGGTTGAAAGCTAAACACCACATACTTCCTCATGAGCTATGAAACATTAACACAAATTGAGAAGCATTTTGAGAGTTTTAAAGGTAGCATGAGAATTTACTTGGAATGGTTTGAAATGCCATGCATAGGTATTTATGGTGGACACTTTGGAACAACTTGGTTTTCAGGTGTTTGGAAGCACGAGCGATACGCTCAGTACAAGTGAAGGCTAGCAAAAGACTAGGGAGCGACAAATCAAGAGAGCAATAACTTGTCATAATCATGCTTGCGGCAAAATAAATTAACGGAGCATAAAAGTGATACAAGAACTCTGAAGCAATATAAATCATCGAGGCTTAATTGACTTTTTGTTCAGTCATATGCATGCGTGAGCATGTGCCAAGTCGATATAAATGAATTATTCAGAGGAGGATACCACAATGCCATACTTAGTTATGAATAAAACAATGCAAGCAAACATCCACATGCTACTCATATTAATAAATTGGAACTAAACATGAGAGATCATGAACTACTAGACTTTCTCAAATAACATATACCTCACATGAACCAACTAAGCATGCTCATATGGATGAGTATATGTACAAAAATGAAAGCAAATAGAGTTCATACCAGCCTCTCACCACAATCAGATTGTCGTAGATCGTCATTATTGCCTTTTCACTTGTGTAGCTTGGATAATATGAAATGAAAACCACGCTCCAGCCACCGAAGACCATTGAACCCATGATGAACTTTACAAACCAAAGAAGAACAGCAAATATTTTTGGTGTTTTCGAATTAGAAACAAGAACGAAAAAAACAAGCACACAAAGCAAAATCTTTTTGGGTTTTCTCATAGCAAACTAACGATAGCAAATAAAGCAAACTAAGAGCAAGGAACCAAATAAACAAATGGTGAAGAGAAACAACAGAAATATTTTTGGCCTTTTTGTGTTTTAGGAAAGAAACAAAGTGAAAACAAAGGAATGCAAACTAACAGAAACACAGAAAAGCAGGATGACAGAAATCTGCCAAATCCTGACAGCAGTACAGAAATCGAAATTAACAAAAATCTTCCATTGCTCAGACCAAAAAGTGTTCAACTAATGAAAGTTAGATAACAACCTGGGGCACATGCTCAAAAATTGGCAACTCAAAATAACGTTCTGGCTGTGCGTACGAATTTTTTGGTAACAGCCCAGAATCTGTTTTTGGACAGCACTTCCCAAATATCATCTCCCTCTCATTAGAAAACCACTCTAGAGACTAAACAAGTATGTACAAGTATCCAGCAACCATAATTTGCAAAGAATGAGTGATGCCGGTATACCTCCCCCAAGCTTAGGCTTTTGGCCTAAGTGGAGTTCATTCCCAACGAGGGTCGGAGTTCCACGCCGGTGGATCATACATGGAGTGGTAATAGGGCCCCTGTGCAGAAGAATATCGTGGAGGTTCCACATGCCCATGATGTTGATATGAGGAGCTCGCTGCATCGGATGAAGAGTCGGGGTGCTCCTCGGCCTCCTCCACATCTTCCCTTGCACGACGGCTTTCTCTTTCTATGTATGCGTTTAGCTCATTTTCTGTGATCGACCACCCGTCCCTGGCATCAAGGTTAAACAAAGCAGGTGCAGGCAAGCGTACTAATTTTTCAATTTTCTTAGTTATACTCCAACTTTTCTTATACAAGTTATCCTATAATGCAGGTTGTTCAAACTAGATGCATCTGAAATAAACTCATGTCTAATCATGGAGAAAACATCAAGTTTCTCTATAGAAAGCGGAATATCTAAATGATGAGGACCTACACCATGCATAGCTAATAAGCGAGAGGCGATAAGACCTCCACAAATTCCTCCTTTCTCACGGTTAGTAGCAAGTCTACAAGCTATTAAAGCACCCAAATTATAAGTCCTATCCTGTTGCAAAGCAGCAGCTAAGAAAGCCAAATCTTGGACAGATAATTTACCTCCAGTCCTTCTCGCAAGAACGCACTTTGTAATGAAATAGGCAAAGTAGCGGATGGCTGGATGTTGAATGCTACTAATCTTACCACCATCATTGGAGAAGCTCCTCCCATTACAAATCCTTGTATAAAGATTTGAGAGCTCCCGCGGTGTTCCCCTGATCTTCTCGCAGGATCCCCACTGCGGCACTCTAATCGCTGTGCAAAAATCACTGAAAGGCAAGTCAATAGTTTTGTTATAAATTTTATACCGGACCATGGGGTCAGTTCGAGACCGGTGAAATTCGAAATCCTGCACAACCGACACCGTTAGTTTAGCATATTGGTGAGGTTCACCAACAGCAAAATTTCCCAATCCTGCATTGGAAATTAGTGTTTGCACATCTTGCAGGATTCCTGCATTCCGCATAAAGTCCGTGCATGGGTAATAAGAGGGGTATACTCCCTCTTCACGATGGACTCTCATAACTTGCTGTACCTCCAACTCTTCTTGGTTAAGTTGGTGCACACTCCCTTCCATTTTCTGAAATTTTTCAACAATCATTATAAAATTTGATTTCAAGGTATATAATTGAAGGGAACTACTATAGGAACTTGCTAGAGTACTAAACATGCATCAAAACTAGTTTCTTCCACTTAGAACAAGCATGCAAGCTCACTAAACATGTTATCTACAGCAGCAAAATATTCAAGATATACTCAACCAAATGAAATTCTAATTGGACAATCAAAGGAGTCACATACCAAGGAGTAAATGTGCCAAATTTCAAACAGAAATCTGGGCTGAGCAAGGAGATCGAAAAATCACGAGTTCTTGAGCAGAAACGCGAGTGAGAGAAACTTGGTACGAGCTTTTTCGGGAGAGAGAAGATGCTGGGAGGAAGAGATGATGTAGTGGGGCAAGGGGTGGCCCACACCACAAGGTGGCGCGGCCCCCTTGCTGGCCGCGCCTATGGTGTGGCACCCCCTGGTGCCCCACAGGTCATCCTCTGGTGCTCCCAGGTGCCTCGTCGAAAAATAGGACCAACGGTGTAATTTTTGTAATTTTTAGAGAACTTTGAAAAATGCACATTTCTGGGTATTAAATTAATGATTACTGCGCAGGAAAATGATTTCTAAAATCTTAAATGACTAAAGCATATTGCAAAACAAAAGTGCTACAGCAAGTAAAATAGGTGAAGGGAGAAAGAAAGAAAGAAGTGTTGTTTAGCTCTTTTATGCAATAAAATATACTTGTTAACAAGGTTGATCAAGTCTTGCTACCAAATAAATTTTATATGACATAAGAAGAAATAAACCTCAAATCAATCATGTTACCTTATATTGAATTGATATGGATCCAATCACAAGAGTTTGATATTCTTCTTTAGGCTCATATATAGGACAATCAATGGATCCCACTTTGATAGTTTTCACATTAAAAATTGTATTGACTCCACATACTTTATCAATCTTCTTGGGAAAATAGACAGTGTGTTCCTTATCATCAACATTGAAAGTAACCATGCCTTTATTGCAATCAATAACAGCCCCTGCAGTATTAAGAAAGGGTCTTCCAAGAATAATGGACATATTATCATCTTCAGGCATTTCCAACACAACAAAATCAGTTAATATCAAGCAATCTTGAGTAACTTGAACAGGAACATTTTCACATAAACCAATAGGAATAGCAGTAGATTTATCAGCCATTTGCAAAGATATATCAGTTGGTATCAATTTATCTAAATCAAGTCTCTTATAAAGAGAAAAAGGCATCACACTCACACCTGCTCCCAAATCACATAGAGCAGTTCTAACATAATTATTCTTGATGGAACAAGGAATAGTCGGTATACCTGGGTCTCCAAGCTTCTTTGGAATCTTACCATTGAAGGAGTAATTAGCAAGCATAGTGGAAATTTCCTCATTGGGGATTTTCCTTTTGTTAGTAACAATATCTTTCATATACTTTGAATAAGGAGGCAATTTAATAGCATCAGTCAAAGGAATTTGCAGAAATAAAGGTTTCTCATCCAATCACAAAATTTATTATAATGTTCCTCCTCCTTTGATTTAAGTTTCTTAGCAGGAAAAGGCATTTGCTTTTGAACCCAAGGTTCTCTTTCATTACCATGTTTCTCAGTAATAAAATCTTCTTTAGTGTACTTTTTATTTTTAGCATGCTTTTCAGGTTCTTTTTCAATTTCTTCTTTATCAGGAGTATCATTCTTATCATTATCTTTATCATGTTCATTACCACTTTCAGTTTCAGCATCAAATAGAAATACTATTAGGATCATTAACAGGTTCAGAGGATTCTACAACATTCTTATGTTTCTTTTTCTTTTTCTTAGATGGAGCACTAGTTTTAGTTAATTGAGAATCTTGTTCAACTCTTTTGGGATGCCCTTCAGGATATAGAGGATCCTGGGTAGAAGCACCACCTCTAGTTGTTACTTCATAAGCATGTTTTTCTTTAGAATTATTTCCCAATAAGTCATTTTGCACTTTAGTAAGTTGATCAATTTGAGTTTGAACCATTTGAAAATGTTTAACAAGTATCTTAACATCATTGGAGGTTCTCTCCACAATACCATGCAATTCACTAATAGCTCGAGAATTTTCCATTAAATGATTCTCTACTCTCATATTAAAGTTTTCTTGCTTAACAATATAATTATCAAATTCATCTAAGCATTGAGCAGGAGATTTTGAATACGGAATATCTTCTCTAGTAAAGTGTTGAAGCGAGTGTACCTCAATCATGGATGAAGGGGGAATCGTCTCACATATATCTTCTATAGGAGGTAAATTCTTCACATCTTCAGGTTTAATACCCTTCTCCTTAAGAGACTTCTTGGCTTCCCTCATATCTTCATCATTCAATTTAATCATACCCCTCTTCTTCACTATCGGTGTCGGGGTTGGTTCAGGTGTAGACCAATCATCATGATTCCGGCCTATTTTAGCCAATAATTCTTCAGCGTCGTCTGGAGTTCTTTTCCTGAAAACACAACCAGCACAACTATCCAGGTATGCCCTAGACTCAATAGTTAGTCCACTATAAAATATATCAAGTAAATCATGCTTTTCCAAATCATGGTCAGGCTGAGCTCTAATAAGAGAACAAAATCTCGCCCAAGCCTCAGGCAATTTCTCTCCATCTTCCTGGTCAAAATTATAAACTCTCTGCAAAGCAGCATGTTGAGCACTAGCAGGAAAGTATTTTCGAAAGAAAACATCACGCAAGTCGGTTGGACTTTTAATAGAACCAGGAGGCAAATTATTATACCAAGTTTTAGCATCATCCTTTAATGAGAAAGGAAAAATTTTAGCGACAAAATAAGTACGCATCTTGACATCATCAGAAAACACGCCACTAAGAGTAGATAACTCAGTCAGGTGTTCAACAGCACTTTCTTTTTCAGTACCACAAAAGGGTGTTTTCTCAACAATAGCTATATGAGATAGGTCAAGAGAAAAATCATAATCTTTATCCCTAATGTTTATAGGAGATGTGGCAAATTTAGGATCAGGAGATGGTTTATATCTAACAGCATGTTCTGCAAGCAACTTTTTAATTTTTCTTGCATCAGTAGTAGCATTGCATTTTTCAATAAAATCATCATCAAGCTCTACATAATCTTCATCAAGATCATCACTAGAATAATCAAGTTCAGGTGATTTAACAGGTGTAGTAGCATTAGGAGTTTCAGTATTTTCAATTTGTCTAGACTTAGCAATTGTAGCATCTAGAAAAGATCCCAATGAACCACTATCATCAAGCACAGCAGAAACATTATCAATATTATGAGAATTTTCAGATTCAGCAGAAGTACCAGCACGTGAAGCATGTGGCGGTGAAACAAGTTTATCAATCACAGAGGGTGAATCAAGAGCAGCAGAGGTACTCAGAGTTGTACCTTTTCTTGTAGTGGATGGTAATATGGCGATCTTAGTATCGCGAGGTTTACCCATAATGGAGAATTTGCAGCGAACAATATCAATCCAAGTGAACTTCCAAATAAAGCTATGCTCCCCGGCAACGGCGCCAGAAAATAGTCTTGATGACCCACAAGTATAGGGGATCGCAACAGTCTTCGAGGGAAGTATTACCCAATTTATTGATTCGACACAAGGGGAGACAAAGAATACTTGTAAGCCTTAACAGGGAGTTGTCAATTCAGCTGCACCTGGAAACAGACTTGCTCGCAAGAGTTTATCGTAGTAATTTATGGCAGTGGAAATAAAATAACAGCAGCAGTGAATAAAGACAGCGTAGTGATTATAGTAAACAGAAGGATTAAAATACTGTAGGCACAGGGACGAATTTAACGGGCGTTGCATGGATGAGAGAAACTCATGTAACAATCAAAGCAGGGGCATTTGCAGATAATAATAAAACGGTATCCAAGTACTAATCAATCAATAGGCATGTGTTCCATATTTAGTCGTACGTGCTCGCAATGAGAAACTTGCACAACATCTTGTCCTACCAGCCGGTGGCAGCCGGGCCTCTAGGGAAACTACTGGATATTAAGGTACTCCTTTTAATAGAGTACCGGAGCAAAGCATTAACACTCCGTGAACACATGTGATCCTCACATCACTACCATCCCCTCCGGTTGTCCCGAATCTTGTCACTTCGGGGCCATTGGTTCCGGACAGCGACATGTGTATACAACTTGCAGGTAAGATCATAAACAACGAATATCTTCATGAATCAATAACATGTTCAGATCTGAGATCATGGCACTCGGGCCCTAGTGACAAGCATTAAGCATAACAAGTTGCAACAATATCATAAAAGTGACATCTACGGATACTAGGCACTATGCCCTAACAATCTTATGACTATTACATGACCAATCTCATCCAATCCCGACCATCCCCTTCAGCCTACAGCGGGGGAATTACTCACACATGGATGGGGGAAACATGGCTGGTCGATGGAGAGGCGTTGGCGGTGATGGCGGTGAAGATCTCCTCCAATTCCCGTCCGGCGGAGTGCCGGAACGGAGACTTCTGGCTCCCGAGACGGAGTTTCGCGATGTGCGGCTCTCGGAGGTTTCGGCGACTTCGACTCCTCTCCGTGCGTTTCAGTCGAAACCAATAAGTAGTCCGAAGGGGCGCCGGAGGCCGGCGAGGGGGCCACCACATGGCCGCGCGGGCCCCCGGCGCGCCGCCATGTGGTGTGGGGCCCTCGGGCCTCCTCCTTGCCCTTCTGGCTCCGTCAATATTTTGGTAAAATAGGGCCTTCTGCATAAATTCCGAGGATTTTCCCGAAAGTAGGATTTCTGCACAAGACACGAGTTCTGCTGAAAACAGCGTTAGTCCGTGTTAGTTGTATCCAAAATACACAAATTAGAGGCAAAACAATAGCAAAAGTGTTCGGGAAAGTAGATACGTTTTGGACATATCAACGATCCGTAGGATCACTCGCCCACGTAGCATCCGAATAGCACTGGAGCTGGAGAGAGCTGGAACGGGGAAAGAAAAGGCGACGAGTGGTCGTGCCACGAAGATAACGAAGAACACGGAGGAGATGACTATAGTGAACAGTGGTAGGAGATGAGACAAACTGACTCAGAATATGAACATGATAAGAAATATCAGGACGAGTGACAGCAAGATAAACAAGACTCCCAACAAGATGGCGATAACGGGTGGGATCAGGAAGAGGATCACCATCAGGACGAAGCTTAACATTAAGCTCCATAGGAGTATCAACCGTGCGCTCATCCCCAAGAGCAGCACGAGCAAGAAGATCCTGAATGTACTTTTCCTGAGATATAGAAAAGCCATCAGAAGTGGAGGAAACCTCAATGCCAAGATCAGTCATAAGAAACTGATCACGAAGACGAGCCGTGACGAAGGCAATATACTCAGGATCATCACCAATAATGATCATATCATCAACATAGAGAAGAAGAAGAGTACGTCCACGAGGAGAAGTGTGAACGAAAAGTGCTGGATCATGAAGACTAGGAGAGAAACAAGCAGCAGTCACCACAGAGGCGAAGCGCTCAAACCAGGCACGAGGGGCCTGCTTGAGACCATAGAGAGAACGTCGAAGACGACAAACCATCCCATCGGGAACAGAATACCCAGGAGGAGGCTGCATGTAAACCTCCTCACTCAACTCGCCATTAAGAAAAGCATTCTGAACATCAAGCTGGGAGACAGACCAGCGGCGAACAGAAGCAACAACAAGAAGGGTACGCACAGTAGTCATATGAGCCACAGGGGCAAAAGTCTCATCATAGTCACGGTCGTGCTCCTGCTGAAAACCACGAGCCACAAGACGCGCTTTATAGCGCTCAAGAGATCCATCGAGCGAGTCTTAATTTTATAGACCCACTTACACGTGATAGGACGAACACCAGAAGGTGGAGAAACAAGATCCCAAGTGCCAGTGCGCTCAAGCGCAGCGATCTCCTCAGCCATGGCAAGCTGCCATTCAGGATGACGCTCGGCATCCCGATAAGAAGTCGGCTCGGAAACGACAGAGAGACCATACTGACTAGGAGAGTAACGAGCGGGAGCACGACGCTGACGGACAGGCCGTGAAGGGGGAAGGTCATCGGCAAAGGTCAACTCATCAGAAGAAGCGGAAGAAGGAACAGCATCAGAAGGATCTGAAGCCGGAGAACAAGGAGTACTAGGTGGACTAGACAGACGAGAGGATGGCGCCGAAGGGGGCGCATCAGGACTAGGAGTGGGAGGAGATGGGATAGCAGGGGGTGCATCCGGAAAAAGAAGAAAAGAGATATCATCCACCGGGTAAGTACCCGAGGTGGGACGAGGATAGAAGGGACGCGTCTCGTCAAACGTGACATCACGAGAGATGCGCATCCGACGACCAAAGGGGTCCCAACAGCGATAGCCCTTATGCTTATCACTGTATCCGAGAAAAACACACTCAATAGACTGAGCGGTCAGCTTGGTGCGATCACGAGGAGGGAGAAGAACGTAGCAAACGCAACCAAATAAACGAAGTGTCGAGTAATCTGGAGAGCAACCAGAAAGACGCTCGAGAGGAATGCCACCTTGAAGGGCAGCAGAAGGCTGAATGTTAATGAGGTAAGTCGACGTAGCGACAGCCTCAGCCCAAATGCGGCGGGAGAGAGGAAGCAATCATCATAGCACGGGTAGTCTCAAGAATATGACGATGCTTACGCTCGGCGACACCATTTTGAGCATGGGCGCCGGGACACGAGAACTGGGCAAGGGTGCCCTGCTCAGCAAGAACACCACGCAGATGCTGGGAGATATACTCGCCTGCAGAGTCAGCACGAAACACACGAATAGGCGTGGAATACTGAGTATGAACCATGGCTGCAAAACGCTGATAAATAGAAAGCACCTCACTGCGAGAGTGCATAAGAAACAACCAGGTGTATCGCGAGAAATCATCAATAAACAAAATATAGTATCGATGACCCCCTTTCGAAGGAAAGGGAGCCGGACCCCAAACATCCGAATGAACTAAATCAAAAGGTCGCTGAGATACAGACGCACTAGTAGGATAGGGAAGCTGAATCTGTTTTCCTAGCCTACAACCTTGACACGAATGCAAAGACACATCTCCTGAGACAGACCCCAGAAGACCACGACGAACTAATGACAATAAACGGGAGCCACAGAGGTGACCCACCGATGATGCCACTGCTGAAAAGATTAGTGACAGAAGCAGCAACCGCAGGAGAACTGGCAGATGAAGTGGCAGTAGAAGGAACGCGAAGCCAGTCTAACTCCCAGAGCCCCGGGGACTCAAGGCTGCGAGGGCCAGCTCCAACCAGGGCCTGTGTACGGCGGTCCTGAACAGCACAAGAATCAGCGTCAAGAATGACGCGACAACCAGAATCAGTAAGCTGACTAGCGGAAAACAGGTTCATCTTAAGACTAGGAACATGAGAAACATCAGGAACAAAGAAAGAGGTAGTAGAAAGGGTGCCTCGACTGGAAACAAGGAGAGAGGTACCATCAGCCGTGATAACACGAACAGGCGAAACAAGAGAGCGAAGATCAGAAAGAATAGAAGACGCAAAGGTCATATGAAAAGAAGCTCCAGAATCCAGATACCACGGGGATGACGTACCTGACTGTGTGGAAGGTGGTGGTCGCGCGGTGCCAGAAGAGCCAGGCACAGAACCAACAGTACCCGTCGAGGAAGAGCCTGTACCAGCGAGCAGACCACGAAGACCACGGATAATGTCCTGATCAGATAGCGCAACAGCAGAGGATCCTGAAGAACCAGCCTGACGACGAGTAAGATGCGGCGGGCGTAAGCTGGGATCCCTCTGCCAGCAAGTAGAGATAGTGTGGCCAGGCCTGCCACAGTAGGTGCAAGGAGGTGACGTCGAACCACGAGGCTGCTGGGGCGGACGCTGACCCTGGAATGGAGGAGTAGGAAGTATCGGCTGTGCCGGAGGCCGCAACGTAGTCGGCGGCATAGGAGGTCCACGAGCAGATGGCACAGGAGGGCCACGCGCAACAAGAACAGAGGGAACCTCAAGAAGACCAGCACCACGAAGGCGAGTCTCCTCAGCACGAAGCTCAGCAAGTACCTCAGAGAGCAGAACACGACCACGGGCAAGCAGCTGGGCCCGGCGCGGCTCAAACTCCTTGCGGAGCCGCGACAAGAACTCAAAAACGCGCTGAAACTCCAGATCCGCGCGCACAGTCAGACAGCAGGGACAGGTGGCACACACAGCTGTACGGAGAGAATCAAGCTGACGCCAAATAGCAGCACTCTGAGTGTAGAACTCATCAATAGTAGAATCACCCTGCTGAAGGGCATGCTCCTGGCGGACCATAGACAGGTAAAGAGCATCTCCAGACGGCTGATAGCGCTGACGAAGAAAAACCCACTGAGCAGCAGCGGTGGGAAGACCCATAAACTCAGCAGCATACTGAGGCAGAACACTGGAGGTGAGAACAGCAGCAGCACGAGCATCCTCATCAATCCACTGAGTGTACTCAGTCAGATCCTGCCGGTAAGTCGCAACGGCAGTAGAGTGGTCCTGGACCTTCCGGTCATAATCAGCCAGAGCAGTGTCATCAGCACTCTTGGCTGCATCCTTATCCGCCTGAGTAGCATCAGGGGCAAGGGCAACAGGTGGCGGTGCAACAGGCACCGTAGGAGCAACAGGGCGCGGCGGACAGGAGACCTCGCCAGCACCCCCAAAGACGAAGACCGCGCATGTGGACGCGCATAAAGGCAGCGAAATCAGGGTAATTCGCGCCATCAAAGATCACCGGGCAGCGAGGGATTGCAACATAGCCCGAGGAAGACATAGCTCTATCTCTCTCTTTTTTTTGGCCTTTTTTTTGGAAATCAACTCAGATCAAGACGCAGACGACGGAGGAAGAAAGCTGGCGGCCCAATCCGGCAGCGGCGACCCAATTCCTTGGCAAATCGGACCTGGCAGGGGCGGACAACTGCAGGGCCCGATTCCCGGTGGTCCGGTCGCCCGATTCCCGGTGGTGCAAGGGCGGAGACCTGGCGGGGGACCGAACATCGTCTGTGCAGGGAAGCCGGGCAGATCGATCTCGGCGGGATCGAGCAGGGCGGGGCGGGCGGAGACCGTCGGGAGGAGAAGAGTTGGAGGCGCGAGGGCAGAGTCGGGCGGAGTCGGGCGGAGCCGGGAGGAGATCGTCGGGAGGAGATCGGAGATCTGGCAGATCGAATCGGGGACGAGGAACAGACAGGCAACAGACGGAACGAGCAACGTCCGGGAACTAGAGAATCAATTTTGCTCTGATACCATGTTACGATAATATGCTTGTTGTATTACCAGGGGGCCAAAGGCCACAATATATAGTACATGTACAGGTGCACATATGCAGAAGCCCCCTAACATATGGAGAAACTACAATATACAGATATATACATCTAACACTGCCAACCAACAAAGAGGAAGTTTACACATAAATCTCAACTAAGAAAATTCACCTAAGTATATCTAGGAAACACGACGGAATTTGATAAAACATGACAACATACACTAAATCCACGGTAGAAAACATGCACGGTAGAAGCGCTGGACACACAGTTTGTGAAATTGAAATGAGGCGAATTTGATATCACATCCGTTGCTTGCAATCCACGTTCCTCGAGATTCTGTCGAGTGATACCCCAAGTGAAAAAGAATCTACAACTTTTATGTGTGTAAAAGCAACATTAATTTTGATAGTACTGCATGTACTATTTAAACAAACTTGAAGGACTTTATAAATCTTGTACGATATATGGCAGGACTAATAGATATGTAGTCCGGACTACTTAAACAATAAAAAACTATATAGATACATGTTACTATTTTTTTCTAAAATAAATTTTAAAAAATCCAATATTACTCATTTTGAAGAGTTCGTCGCCAGGAAGTCAAACAAAAACTCATTTGCATTTATTATGCGAATGTTATACTCGTTTTAGAATTAATAGTGTATTTGAAGAAAGAAATCTTTTGAAATTGAGTGGGCGGCACACCCCACAGATGGATATCCTGATGCATGTGAAAAGCAGGGATATGCACTTCGCCCCATTCGGCCACACGGTTGCATACTTGCATCTCCGAGAAACGCCCACAAGTCTACAATGCAAAGTGAAACGGAGAACTCGACTGCACAATCTTTAGGAGCATACACATTGGATGTAATTAGTTCTCAATCTCTATTGAGAATTAACTTATTTTTTAGTAGAATAATATTACCGAATCTTAGTTACGACCCATATTGCAACTCACCATTGGCACGGAGTGAAACAAATCTAACGGTTTATAAGTATTTTTTAGTTGTAACTTCACTTGCAAATGAAAAAAATCTCAATTGCAATCCCACTTACAACTAAAAGAGTCTTAGTTACAGCCTAATTTGCAATCCAAGTACACGAATCACACAAATCAAAATATTGAGCACTAGCTTAATTCTCATTCCACTAAGAACTAGCAATTCCCAATCTAATATGCACACACCACAGCTTTTTCTCCTACGCCAATTAATCACTCAACAGACTGAACTAGGCTAGGCGCTACTGCCCTCCTCCGCCCGCGGCTGGCAGCTTCGGCAGCTCTAGTATGCCGCCGAACCAACGTTTGCAGTCGTAGACGGAGCAGAATGTCTGCAGCGCCGTCATGAGCAGCAGCACGACGGCGGCGAGCAGCGTGAGAATCCTCCAGGACCTGAACACGTACCGCTTGAGCAGCCTCCTCGCTTTCACGGCCGCCCTCCTGTTCCGGTGCGCGTTCACCTCCCTGATCACCCCGTCCATCAGCGGCACCTTGCTCGGCCGCACCGCGCGGCACATACCGTTCCACATGTCCGCCGCCTCCTTGTCGCTCTTCATGCCGTTGAAGATTATCCCGCATTCCCTCAAGATCTTCACGTCTTTGGCCGTGTCGATGATGCCGTTCATCAGCTCCGTGTACCGGGCCATCACCAGCGGCCCGCGCACGGCGGCGGTCTCGTATGCTACCAGGTTGCGGAGGATCACCTCCGTGTTGCCGTCGAGGCGGATGACCGGGAGAGTCAGCGTCGCGGTTGCGGCGTCGAAGGCGATCCCGGCCATCCCCTCCGGCGCCGGTGCGAACCGCACGCCGCATCCCGCCAGCTGCGTCACGGACGGGATCATGATCTCCTGGACCAGTGGCGAGTTTATGATGCTGCCCATGTTCACGCCCTTGAGCCGCGCCTCCATGTCCGTCGAGGACATCAGCTTTCCGAGCATCGGCGTCAGCGTCGACAGCAACGGCACCTTGCGCATGATCCGCCCCGGGAGGCTCGACGCCAAGCTCATCGGCTTGGAGATGAGGTTCTTCTTGATGAACCGCACCGGTGCCACGTCGAGGCTGGACACCTGCATACACGCTTGCTTCACCTTGTCATAGTCCGGGACCTGCTGCTCGAGCGCGTCCATGGAGAGGAGCTCCTCGGGGACGAGGGGCGGGAGCTCCGCCGCGTCCTCGGCGAAGACGGCCGAGGCGGGGATAAGGAAGTGGTATAGGAGCTCCAGCAGGTGCGCGTGCTTGGCGACGTCGCCGGCGAGGGCCAGTGCGGTGGTCTTGATGGGGCACACCTCCCTGATAAAACGGTCGAGGACAGCACGCATGGCGTCAGCGGCGGCCTCCTCGGAGGCCTGGCGGAGCTGGAGCGCTCCGGCGAAGAGGAAGAGCGGGATCTGGTTCTCAAGCATCATGGCGTCGCGAACCATGACGTTGATCCAGTTGGTCGCCGAGGACACCATATCGGTGGCCTCTTCGACGTGGTAGCTCTCCAGGAAATTGAGGAGGAAGCACGTGTCGATGGCCATCATCCATGCCAGCGTCTGCTCGTTCAGCTCAAGGAACCTACATTCATTATACGTACATGATGGATGGGATTAACTTAACCTTAACTTAATATCAAAAATTGATGATAAAATTCGAGAGACATTCAACATAGAACAATGTTACTCGCTTCTCCAATACAATTATTTGAATAGATCATCATATTAGCACATTTCCAAAAAAAAAAATCGTAGGGTTTATCAGTACAAGTTTAACCTTCTCTGTATGACAATGGTATTATAGCACAATTTTAGCAGGATGTTTCCGATTTTCTTCTTTGACTTATGAGGTTTCGTTTTAATTCATCCAAAAGTAAACTCGCCAATGCGGCTTAAACTTTTTTTCCGCATAATGTGGCTTAAAACCTTGAATTCACTATATATGGCATGAGTTGATAGTTAATTTTTTTAAGTTCTCAACTTTTGATTTTGATTCTTACCGCAATTTTAGAACCATGTGACTCTTTAATTTTACATACTTATGTTCAATTGTACAGAAGACCTTTTGGACTAGGTCATATTTTGGGCGACTTGGTCTTCTTAAAATAGTAATTTTCACGACCGCCAATGAATGAGCAAGCCATTAATTCTTCAATCGATGACACTTTGGCAAATTATTCGATTTTGATGTGTGTTTTGTAACAATGGTCCATGTTTTGTAGTGGCTCTGTGCCTTTTTGTGTTGGGATTTACTTACATTGGGTTGTGTTTACTGAGTTTTTAGAATCCAAGATATGTTCTAACATTGGTTCTATTTTGTATGCCTTTTTGAGTGTGTATTGTCGGTTCAGTAAGGAAAGGTTATTTTGTGCTCCTGTTTTAATTTATGTATTGCGACTGGTTATATTTACAATTATGAATGTTTTTTCGGTAAAGTACAATTATGAATGTAATTAAAATGATGAACATTTTTTCTGTGTCAATTATACATTTATATTTCATACTGTAGGTCAGTTTGTTTGTGTTGTACACGTTGCATTGTTTATATGCACATACGATTGTCAAAAACTACCAGATATATTACAGAATCTTGATATAGTGTTATGGACACATGGCCGGCCCATAAGGCGGGCAGAGGGGCACTCGCCCTGGAGCCCTAGGAGCTAGGGGCCCCGGTCTAACATTTGTTCATGTACTTAGTACACTTATACTATTTGGGTTGTGCACTTTAGAATAATTCCAGAAAATTTATATGCTCTAAGGTGCAACTTATCAGGGTTCTACTTCGACTCCTTTTACAAAAAAAAAAGCACTTGAACATTTACTCCTTAAGCCATACAGTTCAAAACAGATCTAGAAAATACAGAAGGCCCAAACTACAGCTTACCATGCATCTACTCCGACTCCTTTAAAACAAAGTTATGTCAATAAACCTAAATAACTTTTCCCGATGGCATGATTTCTGTCTAGCCTTTCCAAATGTGCAAAACAACACCAATCCTCATAAATTTTTATGTGATTAATTCTAGAAATATATATGTTTTCTCCGATATTTCAAAGACCATGGATCTTTCAGATGTACATATTATTTAGTATATGCTATTGCATTATCTTAATATTTCAGGTGGCGGAGCTTGATGGAGATTTAAGAGTCCCAAGAACACCAATCACGATTAAACTTTAAGTAATATTTAAAAATGTAGCATAAATAGATATTTTTAAAGAATTTTCATGGTAGGGAGCTATGGACCCCCTGGCATAGAAAAGCCCCGCTACTGTGGAGAAGGGGCTATTGGTATCGCGTCCCCTCTCAGGGCCTCAAAATCTATGGACCAGCCCTAGATAACTATTTCGTGAAAGGTACGTTACAGCAACTAGTGGCGGCCTGCTAGAAATGTTAAACTCGTGTGTTCATCTCTACGCTGTCAAACTGTTGCCGTCTTTTACGAAACTCTGAAGGCAAAAGAAACACCTTACTTAGAATATCAGTTTCGGCCAAGCTGATCTCTCTTTGACAGCACAAGGCTAGAGCGAGCCCTTAAGTACATATTTGAAGTTGATTGGCAAAATCTACTCATGGAAATTTAGTCATGAATTCATCGCTGGGTACATGCTTAATTAGGGAGTCAATTCGTATATGTGGTGTGAGAATATGCATTGTTTTTGTACGAGTACACAATATACATGTTTGAGCATGAAAACGTTTATGTTTGAGAGGATGAACGTTAGTTAAATTATACCTGTGGTATGGTGCCCGGATCATCTCCTGCATGCCGGCGAACTTCTGCACGAGGTCGTCGAACCTGCGGTCGCCGGCGAAGAGCTTCTCGGCGCGCTTGGCGGCGGCGAGCTTGTAGCGCTCCATGTCCCTGAGCTCGGGCCGCTGGTAGTGGTAGGGCCCGATGGCGAAGTGCTGCGGCGCGTACGCCTCCGGCCTAGTCGCCCGGAGCAGCTTGGGCACGTCGAAGACTTTTGCCACGGCACCCAGCTCCTCGGCAGTAGCCTCCATCCGCCGCCGCACCCGGTTCACGAACCTCGACTGGTGGTCCTCCAGCTCGAGCTCCACGCCGGCGTTCCCCGCCGCCACGCCGACGAACCGCGCCTGGGCCTGCAGCTGTGCAAACGCCATGATCTCGAATCTCGATGGATCAATCTAGCTACTTGCTGTCTGGCGCTGGTTGGTCGATCGGTGATTAATGAAACGAGTGTGTGAATAGCTCTGAGTTTTATTTGCAACAACCTGGTTAGTTAGGTCAGTGCATGAACTGTGCTGGTCGTGTTAGCTAGGTGTTGTATATATAGAGGAGTATGCGTGCAAGTGGGTTGGTTAGTGCAGTTAAAACGAAGCTAATCGAAAGTGTGAAACATGCAGACGCGCAAACTGGGGGTGGGGTGGTTACCGAGTGAAGAAGAAACGAGCATGCTACGAATGAAACTTGTTGGTATTATGTGTGTTTGGCTGTGTGCATGCGTGTGAGCTTGACGTGATGAGTGATCCATCGGATCGTGATGTATTAAAGAAACGTTGCAAGCGTGGAGGGGGTGTCGTGGGTTGATGGGTACAAGAACATGGTGGTATGATTGGCTCAAGTAGGCCAGCCACCAGTTGGGTATCAGAAATAGTCAGATATGGATAACCCGGCTGATCATCTCAAAGAGGGGAATCAAATTGAGATAAATTCCGCCCAACTATTGTCAGTGTAGTTGCAAAAAGGCCAATCCTATGCTATAACCTGCTGTGGCTACAAGACGGCTGTAAAAGGCCAAACCATCAGTCTCCTCCGGAGTCGTTCGATTCACTTAAGTGAACAAATCCCGCACATCCAATTACAAAAATATTCCGTATGTATCCATTTTTTAGAGTATGTAAATCGGTCTTCGGCATATTCAGCAAAGAAAGTCAAACAAGGCAAAAAAAAGAGCCAAATAATCCTATTCTTCGGAAAACCTCCTAATGGCCCTAGCCATCTCATGCCGTGGACTCAAACCGCAATTTCTCTTTTTAGTCGATCGTGGTGTGTCGTCCTCCTCATTATAGTCCTCCTAGAATTCAAGTATTTTTGCTGGAATCCGGGTTTTTTGCGTGTGTAAAAGTTGTGAAATTGTGGTGCAAAAAATTCCGGCAATGTTGCAAAAAATATCCCGAATGTAATATTTTTATTTGCGTATGTACCATGTTTAACAATGCTGCAACATTTTTAAACATTTCTCTATAATATATTTGACATTTTTTCCGAACTCATACAACATTATAAAAATACACATGTAACGTTGCTGCAATTTCTGTATAACATACGTATAAAAATAATTAAACCACTTTGATCTCACTTACACAACGAAAAATGATGTCCATATGTAACAAATTAATCGCAACATCATATCTAACATCGAAAAAAATCCCTAGAAATTACCCTTCACCAACGACCATGGCAGCTTCATCATGGCAAATTCAAGCTCGGCGCTGGAAGGGACTGGCGAGGAGGGCTAGAGGTGAGGTAGAAGGGGCTCCCTGAGCTCACCGAAGACGAATTGGACTTGCCGGATCCAAATCTGGCAGTGTTGACTCTTCCCTCTCATGTTTGGAGTTCCCTCCTTGAGCATCCACAATGGTGGCTGGCTACTAACGGAGAAGGCGCGAGGAAGTCGCCGCGGAAAGCTGGATGTCATCGGTGAAGCTTCCTACTGTAGGTGGAGAGGAGGAGGGGAGAGCTTGGTTGCCGGAAAATTCCCTCCTACGGTTTGAGAGGCGGACGAGCGGTGGCTACGGGGGAGCAGCAGACGACGAGCAGCTGCGGGGGTGTGGCGGAGAAGGGGGCAGGTGGCGACCACTAGCGAAGTTGCGGAAGTAGGAGAGGGGCGTAGGTCCAGCGGCGGCTGCGAGGAATCCTAGCTTGCCATGTTGGGGTTGAGCTCGACGGGTCATTGTGCATGTGCGGCCAAGTTGTGGTCGATTTTTTTTTGCATGTGCGAAACAGGCTGATGCATCAGCCGTTTGGTGAATAAACTTTTCCTTGGAGAAATCCTTTTGCTAGCGGTTGTGGAGCTGGGGAGCTGACTATCAGGGTGCACGGAGGTGCCCAAGTGCCTAAAAACTAGTTTTAGTGGATAGCATATATGATGAAGAATGAAGAATTGTTGTGTTAAAAAGGAATAGTTTTTTTACCGGCTTCCTATGGTACCCGTGAGTGCGCTTGCATTCGCCGGTGTTTGCTAGTTCTAGGTCTGGCGAGAATCAAGTTAGTTCTAGATCGACTTTTGAACCGTTAGATTTGTATCATGCCCGATTCGTGCATACGGGAGTTCCACATGGTTGCACACTTGAACATCTTTTTCCCCAGTTCAAATGAATTGCACATGAAATTGGGGACCCAGAACTTAGTTAGTTCTAGGTGGACCAAAACTAGTTGGGTCCTTACGGGCTTATTTGATTCCTCGCGCCCTTTTTGGTGCATATCGGGAATTTGGCTCTAGGGAAGCTTTTTGTGGAAATGCAACCTTTAATTCATATTGTGCATCTAGTTTGGTTGCTAACAATTCCTTCCGAACATCATAGCTAAAGCCAAGCCCTCACCGACCGGTTTCCCACAATTCATGTTTTGTCTAATTGACTGTCGTTTGGTTACAAGCCATTTTTTTGATACGATAACCCCATAGCCCATGTAGAGAGCTTACCTTACAAAGAAACACTGTGTATCGATGACCCCCTTTCGAAGGAAAGGGAGCCGGACCCCAAACATCCGAATGAACTAAATCAAAAGGTCGCTGAGATACAGACGCACTAGTAGGATAGGGAAGTTGAATCTGTTTGCCTAGCCTACAACCCTGACACGAATGCAAAGACACATCTCCTGAGACAGACCCCAGAAGACCACGACGAACTAATGACGATAAACGGGAGCCACAGAGGTGACCCAGCCGATGATGCCACTGCTGAAAAGATCCAGTGACAGAAGCAGCAACCGCAGGAGAACTGGCAGATGAAGTGGCAGTAGAAGGAACGTGAAGCCAGTCTAACTCCCAGAGCCCGGGGACTCAAGGCTGCGAGGGCCAGCTCCAACCAGGGCCTGTGTACGGTGGTCCTGAACAGCACAAGAATCAGCGTCAAGAATGACGCGACAACCAGAATCAGTAAGCTGACTAGCGGAAAACAGGTTCATCTTAAGACTAGGAACATGGGAAACATCAGGAACAGAGAAAGAGGTAGTAGAAAGGGTGCCTCGACTGGAAACAGGGAGAGAGGTACCATCAGCTGTGAGAACACGAACAAGAGAAACAAGAGAGCGAAGAGCAGAAAGAATAGAAGACGCAGAGGTCATATGAAAAGAAGCTCCAGAATCCAGATACCACGGGGATGACGTACCTGACTGTGTGGAAGGTGGTGGTCGCGCGGTGCCAGAAGAGCCAGGCACAGAACCAGCAGTACCCGTCGAGGAAGAGCCTGTACCAGCGAGCAGACCACGAAGACCACGGATAATGTCCTGATCAGATAGCGCAACAGCAGAAGATCCTGAAGAACCAGCCTGACGACGAGTAAGATGCGGCGGGCGTAAGCTGGGATCCCTCTGCCAGCAAGTGGAGATAGTGTGGCCAGGCCTGCCACAGTAGGTGCATGGAGGTGATGTCGAACCACGAGGCTGCTGGGGCTGACGCTGACCCTGGAATGGAGGAGTAGGAAGTATCGGCTGTGCCGGAGACCGCAACGAAGCCGGCGGCGGAGGAGGGCCACGAGCAGACGGCCCACAAGTATAGGGGGTGTATCGTAGTATCTTCGATAAGTAAGAATGTCGATCCCAACGAGGAGCAGAAGGTGTTGGCAGCAGTTTCGATGAAGGATTCACTGTAAATGCTCACAAACAAGTATTCAAGGAGTTTTGATGTAACAGATGAATAAAGTACGAGTAAGTAAAATGCGAGAGAAATAATTGCAGCGAGTGGCCCAATCCTTTTTAGCACAAAGGACAAGCCGGTTTGTTTACTTATAATGACCAAGCGTTCTTGAGGACACACGGGGATTTTAGTCTAGTACTTTCGCTTCATGTGGTTTAATAATCTTCATTGTTTTGATAAGTGTTGTGTGGGTGAACCTATGCTAATGCACCGCCCTTCCTAGGACTAATACATACTTGTGATTATACCCCTTGCAAGCATCCGCAACTACAAGAAAGTAATTAAGATAAATCTAACCACAGCCTTAAACTCTGAGATCCTGCGATCCCTCTTGCATCGATATACTAACGGGAGCTCAGGTTTCTGTCACTCCGGCAACTCCGCAATTAGCAACCGAATACAAGATGCACTCCCCTAGGCCCATAAATGGTGAAGTGTCGTGTAGTCGACGTTCACACGACACCACTAGAAAAATGACACCACAACTTAAATATCATAACATTGAATATTACTCAACCATAATTCACTACTAGCATTTAGACTTCACCCATGTCCTCAAGAACTAAACGAACTACTCACGAGACATCATATGGAATACAATTAGAGGTGATATGATGATGAATAACAATCTGAACATAAACCTTGGTTCAATGGTTTCACTCAATAGCATCTATAACAAGTAGAGAATAATGCCGGGAGAGTTTCCCCTATCATACAATCAAGATTTAACCCGAATTGTTACAGCGGTGACGAGGTGCAGCGGTGGTGATGGCGGTGTAGATGGTGGAGATGATGATGATGATGATGATGGAGATGATGTCCCGCTCGATGACGATGGCGATGGCGTCGATTTCCCCCTCCGGGAGGGAATTTCCCCGGCGGATTCCTGCCCGCCGGAGAGCTCTTTCTCTCTGGTGTTCTCCGCCCCGCAGAGGCGGCTGTAACCCTTCGTGAGGTCCTCTCTGTGGCTTAGGTTTTCGGGACGAAGGAGTACGCGAAAAGGAGGCGAAAGGGCTATGGGGCCCCCACACCACAGTGGCGCGGCCAGCCATGGGCCGCGCCGGCCTGTGGTCACAGTGGCTCCCCTCTTCTTCCCCTCTGGCTCCCTCCGTCATCTGGAAAAATAGGAATTTACGTGAAATTTCCTTCCACAGTTGATCTTCCGAAATATTGCGTTCGACGGTGCTTTTTCCAGCAGAATCCTGGCTCCGGTGATCCTCCAATGATGATGAAACATGCAAAATAGATGAAATAACATAAGTATTGTGTCCCAATATGAAATATATCAATGAATAACAGCAAATTATGATACAAAATAGTGATGCAAATTGGACGTATCAACTCCCCCAAAGCTTAGACCTCGCTTGTCCCCAAGCGAAACTGAGCTCGATAAACAAGACCACATGTTTATGGAGTGAAGAGTCGATAAATAAAATACAGACAAGAAGCATCATATTCATTCACACAAGACATTCTAGTATACAACTTCCTCATATAACTCATCTCGAAATAAGTAAAGAGAAATCACAAGTAAAGGTGCATAAGAAATCATAATTGGTGATGGCAAACTTTGTTCTTGGTCAGAGAACTACTAACGGATTGTACTTCTAAGCAAAGCTTTCATATTAGATTTTATAGCTGAGCCTTCATATTCAAGCATAACAATCTCCTCATAATCATTGATAACTTCGAAGTCATATTCATTCAGATAAAATTGGTACTAAACAAGAAAGTATAAAAGACATGATTAATCATAGCATAAATGATTAGTTCACAACATCTCAATTGCTTGCTTGAGATAGAGAGAAATAGGTTTGACTCAACATAAAAGTAAAAGACAGGCCCTTCGCAGAGGAAGCAGGGATTAAATCATGTGCTAGAGCTTTTCAAGTTTTGAAATCATATAAAGAGCATAAAAGTAAGATTTTGAGCGGTGTTTGTTGTTGTCAACGAATGGTAGCGGGCACTCTAACCCCTTGCCAAACGAACCTTCCAAGAGCGGCTCCCATGAGGGACGGCATCTCTACCAACAAGGTAGATCATCCCCTTCTCTTTTGTTTACACATGTATTTTAGTTTTATTAAGGATGACACTCCCCCAACCTTGGCTTTCTCAATCCATGGCTAACCGAATCCTCGGGTGCCTTCCAACATTCACATACCATGGAGGAGTGTCTATTGCAAAATTAAGTTGCTTACTGATAAATCAGAGCAAAACATGTGAAGAGAATTATTAATGAAAGTTATTAATTGGGGCTGGGAACCCCGTTGCCAGCTCTTATTGCAAAGTTATTGGATAAGCGGATGTGCCGCTAGCCCATTGGTGAAAGTTCGCCCAACAAGATTGAAAGATAAAACACCACATACTTCCTCATGAGCTATAAAACATTGACACAAATAAGGAGTAGTATAGTTTGAATTATTTAAAGGTAGCACATGAAGTATTTACTTGGAATGGCAGAAAATACCATGTAGTAGGTAGGTATGGTGGACACAAATGGCATATGTTTGGTCTAAGGTTATGGATGTATGAGAAGCATCTCCTCTCGATACAGGTCTTTGGCTAGCAAGGTTTGATAGCAAGCATAAAGGTTGAGGGAAACAAACAAATATACATATGATAGAACAATCATGCATCTTTCTCATAAGCACAAGCAATTTTAACTTTAGAATACTAAGCATAGAGATAATAGAGTAATATATCTAAGTGTATTTCTCTCTTCTATTAAACATCAAGGTGTTGTTGCTATTGACCAATGCTAAGTTTGCCAAAACCAAATAGATTTACTTGATGCTCCCAAAGTGATATCAATACTCATGTCAAGAGTAATCATATAATGGAGATTGCAAACTAAAATAAGGTGTGCAAAAAGTAAATGATAAGACTTCTCATTAATATTCCATAACGATAACTCACACCAACGGATACATAGATAACTAACTAAGAGAGATACTTCCACATTGCATACTATTCCATATGATAACTTCCCTACCCATGATATGACACTACTTGATAGTAAAAGATAAAGGTAATGATGATGTGATACCGCGGCACTCCCCAAGCTTGGAACAAACCAAGGGGATGCCAATACCGATGATGAATTACTCCTTCGGTGATGATGGTGATGGATTCTTCTCGACAAGCTTCTTAACCAGCTCCTTTAAATCTTCAATCTCATAGGTGAGGTTGCGAATCATCTCCGAGTTGTGCTCAACGCGGCTCATAATCATGTCAGGTGGTGAATTCCAACTCCTAGAGTTGTTTCCCCATCCTTCAGCTTCAGATTTCATCTCTCCTGCAATGTCAGAACGATCTATATCCCAATTACTTGGCAACACTACCTTGGGGGTCCTTTCAGTTTGACGATCGTAGATTAGATTGCGGTAAGGGTTGTAATTGCTCGGAGAAGATGTCCTTGGAGCCAAGTAATGACGTGGAACCGCTCCTCCGGTAGCGATTCGTGCACTCCTCTTGATATTGGATGGATTTGATATCACGCCAATACTTGCAACGGTGGCTCGCTGGTGTTCCTGCGGAGCTTCCTCCACTTCTTCCTCATCCTCTCTTGCATCTTCTTCCTTCAGTTCCGGGTCTTGAATATTTTCCTTCAAAGGTCCCTTGTCCTTGTTGTTGGAGACCATGGTGCTTCTAGATCAAAACAAATCTGGCAGAAAACAGCTCGAAACAAAACACGACGAGAAAACGATATTACGGACCTCCAGGGGTCCGGGGGATTATATAGCAAATATTTTTACGACAAAAGGAAGGTTCCAGGCCGAAAACGAGTGGAAACGGGACGCCGAGGGGCTGTCACCATAGGTCGGCGCGGCCAGGGTGGGGCCCGCCGGCCTGTGGTGACGGGCCCTGCGTCTTTTCCACTCCGTTTCGATTCCGTAATTTTTCATATTTTCTAAAAACAACAAAAATAATGTTCGGAAAGGTAAACGCGGACTTTTTATTACCTGTACTTACCTATTCAAAGTCGAGTTCTGGCGGACTGTCAATTTGTCCTTTGATGA
This sequence comes from Lolium multiflorum, assembly GCA_030979885.1. Classification (NCBI taxonomy): domain Eukaryota; kingdom Viridiplantae; phylum Streptophyta; class Magnoliopsida; order Poales; family Poaceae; genus Lolium; species Lolium multiflorum. Next base: position 190,803,769 of record CM061753.1, read on the forward strand.
AAGCCTCCGGTGTTTCCACTTGAATAATATCAACATCAACATTATAAGAATCACCCGAGATATAATGCTTGAGTCTTTGTCCATTCACCACTTGTGTGGCATTTCCTTGGAGAGAGCTAATTTTAATTGCTCCTGAACGATACACCTCCTCAACAACATATGGTCCTTCCCACTTCGAGAGTAATTTCCCTGCAAAGAATCTGAGACGAGACCGATACAATAGGACTTTATCCCCAATATTAAACTCTCTTTTGATGATCCTTCTATCATGCCACTTCTTAACTTTTTCTTTAAAGAGTTTAGCATTTTCATAAGCTTCACTTCTCCATTCATCTAGAGAACTTAATTGCAGCAATCTTTTATTACCGGCTAATTTAGGATCTTTATTTAGTTCTCTAACAGCCCAATAAGCTTTGTGCTCTAGTTCTAGAGGTAAATGACAAGCTTTTCCATAAACCATTTTATAAGGTGATATTCCCATAGGATTTTTATAAGCAATTCTATAAGCCCATAGTGCTTCTTTCAATTTGCTAGCCCAATTCTTTCTAGATTTATTAACAGTCTTTCCCAAGATAGCTTTTATCTCTCTATTTGATAATTCTACTTGACCACTAGTTTGAGGGTGATAAGCAGAAGCAATTCTATGATTAATACCATACTTAGCAAGAGTTTTTCTAAAACCTCCATGAATAAAATGAGAACCTCCATCAGTCATAATATATCTAGGTATTCCAAATCTAGGAAATATAACATCTACAAGCATTTTTATAGAGGTCTCACCATCAGCACTCTTTGTAGGTATAGCTTCTACCCATTTAGTAACATAATCAACAGCGACAAGTATATGAGTGTTACCATCTGAAGAAGGGAAAGGACCCATGAAGTCGAATCCCCAACAATCGAATGGTTCAATAACAAGAGTATAATTCATAGGCATTTCATTGCGTCTAGAGATATTACCAACTCTTTGACATTCATCACAAGATAAAATAAATTTCCTTGCATCTTTGAAGAGTGTTGGCCAATAAAAACCTGATTGTAGAACCTTTTGCGCGGTTCTATCTCCAGCGTGATGTCCTCCATAAACACTACCATGACATTTATTCAATATCTCCTGTTGTTCATATTCAGGAACACATCTTCGCATAATACCATCCACTCCTTCTTTATATAAGTGTGGGTCATCCCAAAAATAATGCCTCAAGTCATAAGAGAATTTCCTCCTTTGCTGAGCTGAAAAGGTTGGAGGCAAATACTTCGAAACAATAAAGTTAGCATAATCTGCATACCAAGGGCTCTCTCGAGCTCACCTTTATTACAGCCAATTGTTCATTTGGAAAACTATCATTAACAGGAACAGGATCATAAGCAATATTTTCCAATCTAGACAAATTATCAGCAACAGGATTATCAGCACCTTTCCTATCTATAATATGTAAATCAAATTCTTGCAACAGAAGTACCCATCTAATAAGCCTTGGCTTAGCATCTTTCTTTGTCATAAGGTATCTAATTGCAACATGATCAGTATGAATTGTAACTTTGAATCAACAATATAGGGTCTAAACTTGTCACAAGCAAAGACTACAGCTAACAATTCCTTTTCAGTTGTAGCATAATTTCTTTGAGCAGCATCAAGAGTCTTACTAGCATAATGAATAACATTTAATTTTTTATCTACTCGCTGTCCAAGAACAGCGCCTACAGCAAAATCACTAGCATCACACATAATTTCAAAAGGCAAATTCCAATCAGGAGGTTCGACTACAGGAGCAGTTGTTAAGGCTTTCTTTAGAGTTTCAAAAGCTTCCTTACAATCATCATCAAAAACAAAAGGTACATCTTTTTGAAGAAGATTAGTAAGAGGCTTTGAAATTTTAGAGAAATCTTTAATAAATCTCCTATAAAACCCAACATGACCAAGAACACTACGAATACCTTTAACATCCCTCGGATAGGGCATCTTCTCAATTGCTTCAACTTTAGCTCTATCAACTTCAATACCTCTTTCGGAAATTTTATGTCCCAATACAATTCCTTCATTAACCATAAAGTGGCATTTCTCCCAATTAAGAACAAGGTTAGTTTCTTCACATCTCTGCAAAACTTTATCGAGGTTTCGCAAGCAATTATCAAAAGAATTCCCATAGACAGAAAAATCATCCATGAACACCTCTACAATACTTTCGCAAAAACCATGAAAAATAGCAGACATGCATCTTTGAAAAGTAGCAGGAGCATTACATAAACCAAAAGGCATACGCCTATAAGCATGAGTTCCATAAGGACAAGTAAACGTGGTTTTCTCTTGATCTTTAGCTTTAACAGCAATTTGTGAAAACCCAGAATAACCATCAAGAAAGCAAAAATGAGTATTTTTAGATAATCTTTCTAGCATTTTATCAATAAAGGGTAAAGGGTAATGATCTTTCTTAGTAACTTTATTAACTTTTCGAAAATCAATGCACATTCTATAACCTACAACTATTCTTTGAGGAATAAGCTCATCATTATCATTAGGCACAACAGTCATTCCTCCTTTCTTAGGAACACAATGCACAGGACTAACCCATCTACTATCAGCAATAGGATATATAATACCAGCTTCAAGAAGTTTTAATACCTCGTTCCTTACCACCTCTTTCATCTTCGGAATTAGACGACGTTGATGTTCAACAACAGGCTTTGCATCTTCTTCCATATTAATAGCATGTTGGCAAATAGAAGGAGAAATCCCTTTCAAATCATCAAGAGTATAGCCAATAGCTCCTCGGTGTTTCTTCAATATTTCCAATAACCTTTCTTCCTCAATCTCTGAAAGCTTAGAACTAATAATAACAGGATATATTTTCTTATCATCAATATGAGCATATTTAAGATTATCAGGTAAAGGCTTTAAATCAAAAACAGGATCTTCCTTTGGTGGCGGTGTTGTACCCAAATCTTCCACCGGTAAATCATGCTTGAGAATAGGTTGACGAAGAAAAATTTCCTCAAGCTCATCTCTTTCTTTCCTAAAAGCTTCACTTTCACTATTCTCCAAATGTTGCTGCAAAGGATTATTAGGAACAAGAACAATAGATGCACACTGCTCCATTTTAAAATCATTACTAGGCAAGTCAGCTTTATAAGGAGTTTTGGTAAATTTAGAAAAGTTAAATTCATAAGGTTCACCAGCAAATCTAGTCAAAATTTTCTCTTTCTTACAATCTATAATAGCTCCACAAGTATTTAGAAAAGGTCTACCAAAAATGATAGGACAATGATCACTAGCAGCAGAACCAAGTACCAAAAAGTCAGCAGGATATTTAATCTTACCACATAGAACTTCCACATCTCGAACAATACCAATTGGAGAAATAGTTTCTCTATTAGCCAGATGAATAACCACATCAATATCTTCAAGTTCACAAGAACCAATTTCGTGCATAATCTCCGTGTAAAGCTCATAAGGAATAGCACTAACACTTGCACCAATATCACATAAACCATAATAGCAATGATCACCAATTCTAACAGATAGCATAGGAACACTAACTTGTTTGGGTTTATTAGGATGTGAAACAATATTAGAAGCATCTTCACAGAAAATAATATGACCATCCTCCACATTTTCAGTCACAAGATCTTTAACTATTGCAACAGCAGGTTCAATTTTAATTTGTTCTTCGGGTTCTTTAGGTTTCTTTTCACTTTTATTAACCGCACTAGATATGACAGAGTACTCCTTCATTTTAGCAGGGAAAGGAGTTTTTTCAATATAAGCTTCAGGAATAACATTATCAACAGTTTCAATCACTACACATTTGTTTACAGATGAATCAACTTTATCTTTATACGGTTCATGATACTTATCAAAATTCTTCTTAGGCAGTTCATAATGAGAGGCAAAAGCTTTATAAAGATTTGCAACAACTTGGGAATCTAGACCATATGTAGCACTCATATTACGAAATTTATCAGTATCCATAAAAGCTTCAATGCATTTATAATCATAAATTATACCTGATTCTCTATCTTTGTCGTTCTCCCATCCTTCAGTATTTTCTTGGATCCGATCAAGAAGGTCCCTTTTAAACTCTTCTTTGTTGCGTGTAAATGATCCAGAACAAGAAGTATCCAGCAAGGTCTTGTCTTGAAAAGAAAGTCTTGCATAGAAATTATCAATAATAACATTACCAGGAAGCTCATGAATGGGGCATTTGAGCATTAAAGACTTCAATCTCCCCCAAGCTTGGGCAATACTCTCTCCATCATGAGGCCAGAAATTATATATGCGGTTCCGATCTTTGTGAATTTCACTTGGAGGATAGAATTTAGAATAAAATAAAGGCACAATGTCCTCCCAATCAATAGAATCACCATTCTTCAGCAATTTATACCAGTGCGCCGCTTTACCAGACAGCGATATAGTGAATAGTTTCTTCCTAACTTCATTCATAGAAATACCTGCACATTTGAATAACCCGCATAATTCATGCAAAAACAGTAAATGATCACCAGGATGGACAGTTCCATCCCCTTCATAGCGGTTATCCATAACACGTTCAATAATTTTCATAGGTATTTTATATGGTACTACTTCCTCACCTGGCGCTTCATCCACTACCGTTGCAGTAGTAGTAGATTTCCCAAATAGAAATTGAAGAGAAGATCTCTCCATAATGATTTATAGCAGCAGGCAGAAATAAAATCAGCACAAACAGTAAAGGTTTTCCTTACCAATTCCGCTTACCAATAGCGCTTCACTCCCCGGCAACGGCGCCGGAAAATAGTCTTGATGACCCACAAGTATAGGGGGTGTATCGTAGTATCTTCGATAAGTAAGAATGTCGATCCCAACGAGGAGCAGAAGGTGTTGGCAGCAGTTTCGATGAAGGATTCACTGTAAATGCTCACAAACAAGTATTCAAGGAGTTTTGATGTAACAGATGAATAAAGTACGAGTAAGTAAAATGCGAGAGAAATAATTGCAGCGAGTGGCCCAATCCTTTTTAGCACAAAGGACAAGCCGGTTTGTTTACTTATAATGACCAAGCGTTCTTGAGGACACACGGGGATTTTAGTCTAGTACTTTCGCTTCATGTGGTTTAATAATCTTCATTATTTTGATAAGTGTTGTGTGGGTGAACCTATGCTAATGCACCGCCCTTCCTAGGACTAATACATACTTGTGATTATACCCCTTGCAAGCATCCGCAACTACAAGAAAGTAATTAAGATAAATCTAACCACAGCCTTAAACTGAGATCCTGCGATCCCTCTTGCATCGATATACTAACGGGGGCTTAGGTTTCTGTCACTCCGCAATTAGCAACCGAATACAAGATGCACTCCCTAGGCCCATAAATGGTGAAGTGTCGTGTAGTCGACGTTCACACGACACCACTAGAAGAATGACACCACAACTTAAATATCATAACATTGAATATTACTCAACCATAATTCACTACTAGCATTTAGACTTCACCCATGTCCTCAAGAACTAAACGAACTACTCACGAGACATCATATGGAATACAATCAGAGGTGATATGATGATGAATAACAATCTGAACATAAACCTTGGTTCAATGGTTTCACTCAATAGCATCTATAACAAGTAGAGAATAATGTCGGGAGAGTTTCCCCTATCATACAATCAAGATTTAACCCGAATTGTTACAGCGGTGACGAGGTGCAGCGGTGGTGATGGCGGTGTAGATGGTGGAGATGATGATGATGATGATGGAGATGATGTCCCGCTCGATGACGATGGCGATGGCGTCGATTTCCCCCTCCGGGAGGGAATTTCCCATTTCTGCCCGCCGGAGAGCTATTTTCTCTCTGGTGTTCTCCGCCCCGCAGGCGGCTGTAACCTTCGTGAGGTCCTCTCGTGGCTTAGGTTTTCGGGACGAAGACGCGAAAAGAGGAGGAAAGGGGCTGTGGGGCCCCACACCACAGGGTGGCGCGGCCAGGCCATGGGCGCGCCGGCCTGTGGTCTGGCCCAGTGGTCCCCTCTTCTTCCCCTTCGGCTCCCTCCGTCATCTGGAAAAATAGGAATTTACGTGAAATTTCCTTCCACAGTTGATCTTCCGAAATATTGCATTCGACGGTGCTTTTTCCAGCAGAATCCTGGCTCCGGTGCTTGATCCTCCAATGATGATGAAACATGCAAAATAGATGAAATAACATAAGTATTGTGTCCCAATATGAAATATATCAATGAATAACAGCAAATTATGATACAAAATAGTGATGCAAATTGGACGTATCAACGGGCCACGAGCAGCAAGAACAGAGGGAACCTCAAGAAGACCAGCACCACGAAGACGAGTCTCCTCAGCACGAAGCTCAGCAAGGACCTCAGAGAGCGGAACACGACCACGGGCAAGCAGCTGGGCCCGGCGCGGCTCAAACTCCTTACGGAGCCGCGACAAGAACTCAAAAACGCGCTGAAACTCCAGATCCGCGCGCACAGTCAGACAGCAGGGACAGGTGGCACACACAGCTGTACGGAGAGAATCAAGCTGACGCCAAATAGCAGCACTCTGAGTGTAGAACTCATCAATAGTAGAATCACCCTGCTGAAGGGCATGCTCCTGGCGGACCACAGACAGGTAAAGAGCATCACCAGACGGCTGATAGCGCTGACGAAGAAAAGCCCACTGAGCAGCAGCGGTGGGAAGACCCATAAACTCAGCAGCATACTGAGGCAGAACACTGGAGGTGAGAACAGCAGCAGCACGAGCATCCTCATCTATCCACTGAGTGTACTCAGTCAGATCCAGCCGGTAAGTCGCAACGGCAGTAGAGTGGTCCTGGACCTTCCGGTCATAATCAGCCAGAGCAGTGTCATCAACACTCTTGGCTGCATCCTTATCCGCCTGAGTAGCATCAGGGGCAAGGGCAACAGGTGGCGGTGCAACAGGCACCGTAGGAGCAACGGGGCGCGGCGGACAGGAGACCTCGCTAGAAAGCACACCCCAAAGACGAAGACCGCGCATATGGACGCGCATGAAGGCAGCGAAATCAGGGTAATTCGCGCCATCAAAGATCACCGGGCAGCGAGGGATCGCAACATAGCCCGAGGAAGACATAGCTCTATCTTTTTTTGTTTCTTTCTTTTTTCTTTTTTTTCAGATCAAGTAAACTGCCACGAGCAAGGGCCACGAACAGGAGATACCACGAGCGGCAGCCACACGCGGGGAGATGGGCCGAACGGGCGGGGCTGGAGGCGGCCTTGCAGGAGCTAGGCTGGCGCGCCGAAGAAGATCAGGAGCGGGCGACGGATCCTGGCGGCTCGGATCGGCTGGAGCACGGCCGAACGGGAATCAGTCGGGCGAGCGTGGGGAATCGGCAGAGTCGGGCGAGCGGGAGGAATTCCTGGCGGGAGCGGACGGATCCTGGCGGCTCTGCAGGAGCGGGGCGGACCGGATCGGCTGGAGCACCGTGCAAGGGCGTGGAGCGGGGCGGGGCAGAGTCGGGCGGGGCAGCAGGAATCGATCTGGCGTGGAGCGGCCAGATCGCGGCCGGGAGGGCGGGGCGGGGCAGAGTCGGGCGGGAGGTCGATGGAGAGCAGCCTGGTGTTGAGGAAGAAGCAGATCGGAAGAAGCCGGGCAGATCGAGAACGGAGGACAGACGGGCGACGGAACAAGTAACGTCGGCCGGGGAATTAGAGGATCAACTTTGCTCTGATACCATGTTAGAGCCAATATGCTTGTTGTATTACAGGGGGCCAAAGGCCACAATATATAGTACATGTACAGGTGCACATATGCAGAAAGCCCCCTAACATATGGGGAAACTACAATAGACAAATATATACATCTAACATCTACAAGGTGTTCGACACAGTAGCAATTCAAGCAGCGACTAATATATAACACATAAACAGCAGGACCAACATAGTTGAAGCAGTGGATCCCAACGTTGCACCACGAGTTCACGAACAACTCCTTGTGATGCAACATAAGTTCATCAACCGAGGGGTTAGGAGATACCACCTCGCAAAATATATAAATTTGGCATCAATTTTCACCAAACCTATCTTCTCCCAAATATACATTATCATCATCGTGTTCATCAGCATCACCAGAACAAGCATCACAACAAGCACCCAATGCGCGAGGCTCCTCAAAGTTAATACTTCTTCAGGAAGGCTGTAAACCAGCTCATCTGGGCAAAGAACTCAAGAACAACCTCTGCAACAATTGTAAGGTCCTTTATTTGAATCCCTTATCCATTGGGGTCCATTTTTTATGAACTCGCACACCCAGATTAGGCCAAAGGTGGAAAGAGTAGCTCGTCATATTATCATGTACTTCTTCCGAATTGGGCAGTACCTATGAGGCAATGACATATATCAAAGCGGCATTGTCGGTAGCACTGAGTTCGCCGACAGATCAAGCGAGTTTTCCTTATCCTATGGCACAAATCATAATATTGTAGTACAAGAACAATGGTAAGTAAGCATCATCTAACGTTCTAACAAACTCTATGGAGAATAACAATGCCGGACTGTGAAGTTTGCTAGCTGACCTTCATTGCCTACTTCCATGTACAAACATAGAACTGGTACAAGGACAAGAACTACACATTGTAGAACCAGTCCTTGTACTAAGCATTGCGTTTCTATATGGACCACAGAATAATGAAGATCAACCAACACAAACACAAAACATCAATTACCTCTTCCCCAAGTGGACACTAACAGATCGTTAAAATAGAATTGCTAAATCAAACTATACAGCCATTAGATCTAAGCTAACAAGTTTTGTCTAACAGATGGTAGGTTCAATTTTGCTCACGAAGGTCTGACAGTGGGAGGGGAATATGACATGTCGGTGAGGCCGTGGAAGATGACATGCGGCGGCGGAACTCCGCCGGCCGGAGAAAATGGTGACGCTTACCTGGTGGTCAATGAAGGTGTCCTTCAACGAAGAGCTCGAATGGGAAAATGGTGGAGCGTGATTTGGTGGTTAGGTGGAGCGGGTGTAAATAGATGGCACGAATCGACGGGCGGTGACTGGATTTTTCTCGCGGGATTTCCGCGATGTGCCCGAGCTCCCACCATCCCTCCCTCATGAGCTTGGTACAAAATTTCCGCAGCGAACAAGAGAAGAGGTTGGCTCGCCAGAGACGACTGAATCGAGCGTGCATCCCCATACAGGCTCTTGGTTTGCTTTAAGAAGGTTGCGATGCAGAAAATCTTTTCCGTGTTGGTAAGCGGACGATTTTCTTCTCCTTAAATACGAGAAAACACTTTACGAGGAACCAAATATACCCTAGAAAAAATGGCACCACACTATTGTACTCTAGATATGAACATAATATTATGTCGCGTACGACAAATGTCTGAATATATTTGTTTACCGGCCAAACTAACCTTTTGCTTGCATGCGCCGTACGAAAGTTAGGATTATGCTGACCCTATCTATAAACTACCCGTAAGATGGGAGTTTTAGACAACGAACGTGAAACATGCATGGAATCAAATGTAAAGTTTGGTCGTCGTCGTCATCGAGTGAAGAAAGCCAAGACCTGGCCGGCCGGCGTGGCTTCATCATTGCCATTGGTAATGATAAACTCGTTATGCGTTTGTTATGTGAATGACGGTCCCGCATATAAATTATACTTGTCAGCTCTATGCATATTGAAAAATAAATTAAAGAACAGCTTGTCATAGTGCCATTATTGGTGCATGCAGCTTCAACGATGATTAAGAATAACGCAAGCAGAGATTGATGGATAACTCAGCTGGTGTGTGAAGCGAATTATCTAGGACGGACTATGAGCAGGATCAATGTCTTCAAGCAGCAGGTTACGTTTCTCTCACGTTGTATTGCCGACGGATCAGAGTTTCTGAACAAGGAACAAATCTCTTGTTATGTTTTTTTTCTAAAGAAATACGGCAGCGAAAGCTCCTACAGCATTTCGTTTTGAAATAATAAAAATTCGAATCTGCATCTCAAAAATTATATATACATATAATTTCCTAACCAAGTGAGTTAGGCTCACACCTTTTTATAGTCTTATAAAATTGAGAAGGCAATGAAGCTGAATAAATGATTTTTTTCTTTTTGATTGGAAGTTTTCAACTCAATCCATATTACAAAAGATGGTACAGCCCAATGTTTATCACTAGAACGCTAAACGAAAGTCGAATTAAAAAGTGTGACATGTCACACATAGGACAAATAGTATCTCAATCACAATTTTGACAAATACTAGCCCAACCACAAATGCTAAACCGATACTTTTTGTGTCGTGTGCAAAAAAGATAAAAATTGGTGCTCAAATTACGATACATTTCTTTATCTCTTTACATAAGATATAAAAATATAAGTTTTTGGCAAAACTTGGCATGCGCATATATAATATTGACATATACATGCTAAATTATTGTTCAGATTTTTTTAACATTTAAAATGTTTTTCCGGATAGGGGGGCATATGCTCGTAAGTTCAAAAGTGCATTTCCGTAACTATCCAGCCTACTTAAACAAAGATAAATTGGCGACCCACTACGCCATGCACACATAAGGGCATAAGGCTATGCACCGCATGGTATTCAAACCGGGACATAAACCTATTGATAAGCCATTCCAGTCTTCTTCCACCCACAAAGCCCTATATGTTGTTTTGTGTATCTACTCTTCTATCGCTAATGGTAGCGACAAGGAAAAAACCGTGCAGCAAAAAAGTGCAAATGCATAATTCCTTCTGTCTTGGTAGTATTTCTCAAGCACCTATTGAAAGTGCATGGAGTCTCCATGTGTGGTTTTGGTAATAAATAACAATTCCTATGGACTAATCACTGGTAGAAAAACGGCCTTTGGTCGCGGTTCGCAACTGCCATTGGTCGCGGTTGCGCGACTAACGGCCCCCCCTTTAGTCGCGGTTTCTTACGAACCGCGACTAAAGGCACGTCCACGTGGCCGCAGTCCGTCGGAGCGGAGGACCTTTAGTCGCGGTTCTCCTGGCCAACCGCGACTAAAGGCCGCCGCAGGTTTAGGGTTTTAGCCCCCCTAAACCTGGTTTCTTTTTAATTTGTATTGTTTTATTTCTTTTGTGTTTTATTTTAATTTTGAAGGAGTTTCACATATTCTACGGTACTACATACATGCATATGAATGTACAATTTCAAACAAATTTGAAATTAGAACCAAAAAGAATTCAAGAGGAATATACAATATATATTCAATATCGGATGACCATATACAATTTTGAACAAGTTTCCATACATAATTTAGTGCATATGAAGTTCTACGTCCTCTACATAGTGTTCTCCTTTAGGATCGATGACTTCCCTCACGAACCATCCAGCTAGTTCCTCTTGAAGTGGTCGGAAGCGAGCTTCTGGACTAAGCGTCTTCCGGAGGTTATTCCTCTTGATGTTGTTCTCAGACGGCTGCCGCTCAGTGGTGTATCTCCGGATCATCTCACAAACATAGTATCCACATAGATTGGTCCCCGGTGGCTGAATATCCCCAGTCCCAGTCACTGACCTTTTAAATTGTAGCTCTTTTTTGAATTCACCGACCTTTTCATCTACGAACCGTCTCCAAACCCTACGAGGCAAAGAAAATTAAATGAACAAGAGAGTTATTAGTTACTTGATATTAGGAAATGAACGAAATAGGCCGATCGATATAGAGCGCAAATGAATGAAAATAATTACTTCTGCATCATTTTTCTCATGTCGGCCCAAAGCTTTGCATCCAGATTCAGAGAGTCGTGGACGAGAACTGTGGAGTCGTGAAATTGAATTACTAGCAGAATCCAGTGGAACCTGCGGACACGATACATGCACAGTCATGCATAACTCATCGATTAGCCACATACCATGCACATGGAGTAAACAAAAGAGAATGTGCTCAAGACAGAAACACTCACCCAAAATGGTAAGGAAATAGAATATCACTTTTGAGTTCCTGCTTTGAAAGAAACCGCCACAGGTCTTATCCAGTGCAGGCGGGAGATGAGGTAGAAATAAATCACTTACAGAACGTAGCAACGATGATAGATGAGCTCGCGCAGATTGAAAAGCTGGAACAATTCACTCCGATGAATTGTTACATAGTAATGTTTGAAGTGATGCTCATGTCTAACTTCCGCATAAATATATTCTTTGGCGTTTTTATTTTTTATGTAACCCTTGTACCAATTTAGCAGACTTTTCATTTGTGGAGGTAGATCCTCTTCCTGCGCAGGCTCGACGAGAGGCCCATTCGGCACATATGTAATTACTACGTCCTTCATTGGCGCCTCATCAAGGCCTAACAGTGCACGAAGAGTCAGACCTAAGTTGGCCGCTTGTTCTCTGGCACTCGTTACAGTCAATCCCTGTGCTGCCGCAGCTGCTATGATATCGGGGGCATCCGGACCGGCGGCTTTCACTATGAGCGGGGCGATCGATTGTTTACTTTGTTCCCCGAGCTGGGCAACTTGTTTCCCCCTTTTTTACTTTCTAATTCTTTCTCGGCCTCCTCCTGCTTCTCCGCCAACTCTTTGTTCCTCTTGAACATGAGTGCTTGCCTACGAAGTTCACGTGCATAGTCGTCAGGCAGATTCTTCGCGGCTTGGGACGGTGTGCTCAAAAATGACTTAGCCCACTTCTTTTCCTTCTCAGAAAATACTGGCTTGGGCTCGGGCTCTCTTTTCTTCTTGCAGTCCGCCTTCCATTTCTCATGCTGAGCAGCCACGGCCGCTGCATTTTCCTCGACACTAAGTTCCCAAGGTCTCGGGATGAGAGGCTTCAGTGATGGCTCCGGTACCTTTGTGGTCTTAGGTACATAAGGGTCCGGGTTAATAGTCCAGGACTGCTTCTGCTTCTTCGCCGGAGGTGGATTGGGGGCGGCGTCTGCTCACCCGCCGGACGAGGACTGGGCGGCGGCTGATCACCCGCCGGACGTTGTGGACTGGGGCGGCGTCGGCTGACGTGAAGGAGGTGTAGGTGAACCACCACCACCACCACCGCCACCACCGCCACCACCACCGGAGGGGGGTGGACTTGTTGGCCTTGGCGCCTCGCCTGGAAACTTGATAAACTTCTTTTTCCATAGAATGAAGTGGCGCTTGACACCTCCAAGTCTTCTCTCCCCTTCGGGTGTAGCAATGTCAATCTCCAGGTCCTCAAACCCTGGGACTATGTCCTCCACCGTGACACGAGCATAGCCATCTGGAATGGGGTTGTTGTGGTGGAGTGCTCCAGGTAAACTTGGTAAAGCACTGCCGATGGCTACCTTCGTGGACATGTTCCCAATAGGATAATGCAGATGACATTCTTTCATCTCCTTTACATCGTCCACGGGGTAGCGAGGAGGCTCCGGTGCAGTAATATGGATCGCCGGTGCATCAGTAGCCGGCGGGGCCTCCGTGGAAGCCACTGCTTCTCCGCTGCTGGCTTCCGAGATCCGCTGGATGATCTTCATGCGTCCCAGCTGCCGATCTATCTTGTACTAGTATATTCAGGGTTTTCTTCATCTCATCGACTTCCGATGCCAACCGCGCCACAACATCTGCATCCCGATCCGACTTTCTCTTACGGCTTCTGTAACCGTACGGGTCATCGTCCTGGGAGAACCCTATTTTCCACGGAATGTTCCCCATGCCTCGTACACGTCCTCCGTGTTCAGGATTCCCGAGGGCTTTTGTCAGCGTCGTTCTCTCTGTTGAACTTGATCTTCCCCAGCTTGAGCATCCCTCATTGCGTCAATAAGGGCTTGGGTGGGTTTAAACGTTTTGTTCCGGTGAACACACGCCCCTGTCTCCGGGTCTAGCGTTCCCCCATGCCCGTACCACCAGCTTTTGGCCCTTGGGTCCCATCCCTCCGTACCTGGACGGATTCCTCGCGCCCTCAGCTCGTTCTCCATCTTCTCCCACCTAGGCTCCCAAAGGCGATACCCTCCTGGCCCCATAATATGATTGTACTCCTTCTTAGCCGCATTTTCCTTATTTTTTCGATATTTCAATGAACTGCTCCGATTTCTTCTGCCTCACAAATTCTGGCCAATCATGTTTCAGTCTCTCATATTGTCCTTTGAAATCCGGAGTCTTGTTCTTGTTGACATAGTCACGGGCTAGATTTTGCTTGAATTTCCGGAATGTTTCGGCCATCTTATGAAGAGCGAACTGTTTGACTAGCCTCCTCCTCTCCTTGTTTTCCTCAATCTTGTTACCCTCCTCATCGAATTTGTGGTATTCCGGAGGTAGGACGAAATGTTCCATAAGCTTTTTCAAGCAATCTTTTTTTGTTCTCTTGTCGACAAAACTGAAACCAAGACGTGCCTTCTTTGGCTCATTCCACTCCTGGAGGGTGATCGAGACGTTGTCTCTAACAACGGCTCCGCATTGGTTGATAAACTTGGTGGAGTGCTTGTGGGGCTCCAGCGGCCTGCCGGTTGCACTGTCGACAACCTCGATGGTATATGTTTCTCCTTGTTTCAGCGTCTTGGTTGCGCCACGCTTTGACGACGTACTCGATTGTTTTGACGATCCGGCCGAGGGCTAAAATAAGAAAGAGAGTCGCGCGCGTTAGTACACACATATTTATTCAAATCAGTAAGTTTGTATCACCAGAGGCTCAATGTATATATATACCTCGGCGCCGGAGCTGGTTGCTACTTGCAATTGAAGATCATCGTTTATCGACGTTTCTTCCCCATCATCTTGCTGACGGCCTTCATCTTGACCGTCAAGGTTCAGATACGAAGAGATATCCTCTTCTTCATCTTGTTCGGTCGGCACATAAGGAATATCGCCGTTTATGAGGCCAAATATATGTTCTTCAGCTTCCGGATCATAGTTGGCCATAATCGGGTCAGCTCTATCGTCCGCCATATGTCAGTCCTGAAAACATGTAGTAAAAACTAATTAATTGTGTATATGCCAGCATTATCACATCTCTTCTACATATAAAGAGAGAGGGCGACGAGGGAGGCGAGAGGGGGGACGCGTATTAGATGTGTATATGCGGACGATCATTAGACCAGTGGCGGTGGCGAAAGGGCGGTGGCGGTGCCGAGGACACATAACCCTCGCCGCCCCCTCTCGATCCCAAAAAAACACCGCGCGTATACGGAGGGGGCGACGAGCGCTGCCCCCTCCGTATACGCGCGGTGGTTAAGTCAAATTTTAGTTAAGTCAAAAAATTTAAGACAAAATTTTTAAGTCAAATTTTGAGTTCTTTTAAAAGTGAAAATTTAGTTCATTTTTTTGACAAACTTTTGTTAAGTTATTTTGTTAAGTTATTTTTGTTAAATTTTGTTAAGTTATTTCTTGTTAATTTAAAATTTTGTTATATATGTTAAAGTTTTTGTGAAGTTCAAATTTTGTTAAGTTACTGTTTTTGTGAAGTTCAATTTTTTTGTTAAGTTAATTAAAGTTTTTGTGAAGTTAATTTTTTTGTTAATTAAAAAAAATGGGAGATGGAGGGGCCGGGGCCGGGCGCCGCCCTACTGCGTGCGTGTGTTGGCGCGCGCCCCGGCCGGCCGCCGGCCTCCCTCTCCCTGTGTGTGTGGCGCGTGGCGCGGTGCGCGGGGAAGACGACCGCCGGGGAAAAACGATCGAGCATACGCCGGCGGGGGAGCGTCGCGGCATATGCGCAGCACGTACGGTGGCGCACGTGCGTGTGGCGACGGCGTCGAGGGGCGGCGCGCGCGGCGGCAGTCGGCGAGGGCGGCGGTCGGCGAGGGGCCCTGGTGGCGGTCGGCGAGGGCGGCGCTCGGGCAGCCTAACGGCGTCCTGCAGAGAGAAGTTCTCGCGCGCGGAACAATCGGAGATGAAGAGATGGGGGCAGCGGCGGTTCGGGCGCGGCATTTATACTGGGCGACCTTTGGTCGTGGTTTGGGACCCCAACAGCGACTAAAGGTGACTAAAGGGGTACCTTTAGTCGCGGTTGGGGTCCCCAACCGCGACCAAAGGTCATTTTTCGGGTTTCGTTTCGCGGAAAAATACTTTTAGTCGCGGTTGGCGAGGCCAACCGCGACTAAAGTTATTTTTCAAATTACTTTTCTTTTTCAAAATGTTAAAAATACATATAATATATCAATAAATTCAGAAAAATAAAACTAATTCATTTCAAAATCTGAAAAATACAAATAATATATCAAAAAATAAAGAAAAATAAAACTAGTTCATTTAAAAATCTTAAAAATACAAATAATATATCAAAAAATTCAGAAAAATAAATACTAATTCATTTAAAAATCTTAAAAATACAAATAATATATCAAAAAATTCAGAAAAACAAAACTAATTCATTTAAAAATCTTAAAAATACAAATAATATATCAAAAAATTCAGAAAAATAAAACTAATTCATTTAAAAATCTTCCCTCTTCTCACCAGTTCTTCCCACCATTTCTTCCCGGCCGCCTCTATCTTTCCGCCGGCCCCTCTCGCCTCGTCTTTCCGCCGCCCCTCTTCCCGCCTCGTCTTTCCGGCCCCTCTTCCCGCCTCGTCTTTCCGCCGGCCCTCTTCCCGTCTCTGTCTTTCCGCCGGCCCCCTCTTCACACCTCTGTCTTGCCGCCCCCCTCTTCCCGCAAGTTCTTCCCGGTCGCCTCTGTCTTCTCGCCCCCCTCTTTTACGGGCTTGCAGAAAAAATTCCGAGGAGCAACTTCCGAAGATGTCGAGGGCGTGTGCACCAACGACATCTTCGAGAAGTTGCGCCACGGGAGATTTTCCAACCCTTTACTTCATCCATGGGGATGAAACTCTCCCTACCTGCTAGGTTGGCTTGTTGGTCTGCTTGCCAAGGCGTATCGATGCTCCTTTTATAGGCACGGCGCCGCTTCGGCTTTGGCTTGTTCCTCCGACAGGGCGTCGTGCGCTACATGCTTTATCTCATCGAGCAGTGCGTCCACCCACGCGTTCTTATCCTGCCGACAGCTTTAGTCACGGTTGCACCCTCCAGCCGGGACTAAAGCTTACCCAAACATCCTTATCCCACCGACAGTTTTAGATGACACAAAAACCACCTTTAGTCCCGGTTGCACCCACCAGCCGGGACTAAAGCTTACCCAGACGTCCTTATCCCATCGACAGTTTTATTAGATGATACAAAACCACCTTTAGTCCCGGTTGCACCCACCAGCCGGGACTAAAGATTAGATGACCAGCTCTGGATTCCTCTTCTTCCCGCCAATTTCTTCCCGCCTCTTTCTTCCCGCCACTTTCTTCCCGCCTCCTGTCTTCCCGCTCCCATTTTCCCCGCCATTTCTCACTACATATATGTAGCCCGGCTTGGCCAGCATTATCACATCTCTACAATCTCTCATCACTCTCTCATGGCTTCCACCGCACCCACTCTAACCTACCAGCAGGTGGAGGAGCTTTGCGCCTCGAACTACCCTTGCCCACCGGGCTACCGCGTCCCCGCCGGCTGGAGCCTAAGCGCCGGAGGCGTGCCGGTCCCTCCCGTCCCTCAGTACGCACGCCGGGCGGCCATCACGAACCACTACTACCTCGACCTCACGCCGGAGCAGCGGATGAATCCCCGCTGGCATCCCGATAACCAGCATACTTGGGACGCCTTCTTCATCAATCGGCGTGAGAGGGCGCTCGCCAGGTATGAGGAGGACGGTCTGCCTCCTGGGAACTTCCATGAGGCCGGCCGTCGGCTATGGTGGTACGGCCGGACTCTGCAGAGCGTCATGGACTACGTCACGGCCGGCGATATCCCCCGCCTGCGCTACCCTCAGTTCGAGCCACGAGCGCCGCCCGACGAGCGACGACAGCAGCGACGACGACGGCGGCAACTTAGAAGGCAACGACTACCAGTACAACGGCGGCGACTATGAAGACTACGAGTATGCATATTATACGCCTAGGCAGGAGTATGACTAAATCACTCCAAATTTCATGTATCATCAGTGCTATCTCGAATCAATCGAATCATTCGAAAATGGACACCAAAACACATCACGGATAATATAATTCACATGATCCATTCAACAAAGTTTGGTACAATAAATTATTACACATCATTTCTTCCCTTGTGTCCCTGCTTGCTTACGATTGTGCCGTATCCATGGAGCATCCTCATCATTTAACTTAATGCTTGGGTCGGTGTTCACTTTGAAGGGCGGAATTTCACCAAACATATTATAATCTTCTGACATGTCTGTCTTGTCCTCCACTCCCACGATGTTTCTTTTCCCTGAAAGAACAATGTGGCGCTTTGGATCATCGCATGATGTACTGATCGTTTTCTTATCTTTCCGTTTCCTCGGTTTGCTACTCATGTCCTTGACATAGAAAACCTGAGCGACATCTTTCGCTAGGACGAATGGTTCGTCAAGGTAACCAAGATTGTTGAAATCCACCATTGTCATTCCATATTGCTGGTCCACCTTTACCCCACCTCCTGTTAGCTTGAACCATTTGCACCGGAACAAAGGGACCTTAAAGGAGGGTCCATAGTCAAGTTCCCATATCTCCTCTATGTAACCATAATATGTGACCTTTTGCCCATTCTCGGTTGCTGCATCAAAGCGGACACCACTGTTTTGGTTGGTGCTCTTTTTATCTTGGGCGATCGTGTAAAATGTATTCCCATTTATCTCGTACCCTTGGAAAGTCGTTATAGTCGAAGATGGTGTCTTGGCCAACATGTACAGCTGATCTACAACATCATTGTCATTCATTAAATGTTTTCTCAACCAACTGCCGAAAGTCTCCATGTGGGCCTTCCTAATCCAGGATTCAGGCTTCCCCGGGTTGTCCGAGCGTAAAATATTCTTGTGTTTCTCAAAGTACGGAGCCACCAAGCTGGAATTGGTCAGAACTGTGTGGTGTGCTTCAGTCAGAGAATGGCCGTCCATACATATCGTTGATTTCCTTCCGATCGTGCCTTTTCCACTTAGTCTCCCCTCGTGCCGCGATCGAGGAAGACCAATCGGCTTAAGGTCAGGAACAAAGTCAACACAAAACTCAATTACCTCCTCATTTCCATAGCCCTTGGCGATGCTTCCTTCTGGCCTAGCACGGTTATGAACATATTTCTTTAATACTCCCATGAACCTCTCGAAGGGGAACATATTGTGTAGAAATACAGGACCGAGAATGGAAATCTCTTCGACTAGGTGAACCAGGAGGTGCGTCATAATATTGAAGAAGGATGGCGGGAACACCAACTCGAAACTGACAAGACATTGGACCACATCGTTCTGTAACCGTGGTAGAACTTCTGGATTGATTACCTTCTGAGAGATTGCATTGAGGAATGCACATAGCTTCACAATGGCTACTCGAACATTTTCCGGCAGGAGCCCCCTCAAAGCAATCGGAAGCAATTGCGTCATAATCACGTGGCAGTCGTGAGACTTCAGGTTTTGGAACTTTTTCTCCGCCATGTTTATTATTCCCTTTATATTGGACGAGAATCCAGACGGGACCTTCATACTGCTCAGGCATTCAAAAAAGATGACCTTCTCTTCTTTGGTAAGAGCGTAGCTGGCACGACCTTGAAACCATTCCGGATGCCGGTCATCAGGGTCTTTCAAACGTTGCTGGTCCTGCCGTGCTTCCTTTGTATCATTTGTCTTCCCATACACGCCCAAGAAGCTTAGGAGGTTCACGCAAATATTCTTCATAACATGCATCACGTCGATTGCAGAGCGGACATCTAGGACTTTCCAATATTCTAGCTCCCAAAATATAGATTTCTTCTTCCACATGGGTGCGTGCCCGTCAGCTCCCTTCGGAACTGATTGTCCGGCAGGACCCTTTCCAAAGATGACTTTCAAATCCTTGACCATATCAAATACCTCAGCACCAGTGCGTTCCGCAGGCTTCGGCCGGTGATCTGCCTTGCCGTTGTAATGCTTGCCTTTCTTTCTTACGTTATGATTTTTGGGAAGAAATCGACGATGCCCCAGGTACACGTTCTTCTTACAATTTGGCAAATGCACACTTTCAGTCTCATGTAAGCAGTGCGTGCATGCATTGTATCCCTTATTTGTCTGTCCCGAAAGGTTACTAAGAGCAGGCCAATCGTTGATGGTTACGAAAAGCAACGCTCGTAGGTCAAATTCCTCTTCTTTGTGCTCATCCCACACACGGACACCAGGTCTGCCCCACAACTATAAAAGTTCATCAACTAATGGCCTTAGGTACACATCGATGTCGTTGCCGGGTTGCTTCGGACCTTGGATGAGCACTGGCATCATAATGAACTTCCGCTTCATGCACAACCAAGGAGGAAGGTTGTAGATGCATAGAGTCACGGGCCAGGTGCTATGGCTGGAGCTCTGCTCGCCAAAAGGATTCATGCCATCTGTACTTAGACCAAATCTTATGTTCCTTGCGTCAGCTGCAAAATCTTTAAACTCTCTGTCGATCTTTCTCCATTGCGTTCCATCTGCGGGGTGTCTCAACTCCCCGTCCGACTTACGGTCCTCTTTGTGCCATCGCAACAACTTGGCATGCTCTTTGTTCCTGAACAGACGTTTCAACCGTGGTATTATAGGAGCATACCACATCACCTTGGCGGGAACCTTCTTCCTGGGTTTCTCGCCCTCAACATCATCACCAGGGTCATCGCCTCTGATCTTATAACGCAATGCAGTGCATACCGGGCATTCATTCAAATTCTCGTATTCACCGCGGTAGAGGATGCAGTCGTTAATGCATGCATGTATCTTCAGAACCTCTAAACCTAGAGGGCAGACAACCTTCTTTGCTTCGTACGTACTGGAGGGCAACTCGTTATTCTTTGGAAACATATTCTTCAACATTTTCAGCAAATTTTCAAATCCCGAGTCAGCTACACCTTCCTGTGCCTTCCATCTCAGCAAATCCAGTGTGCAGCCCAGCTTTTTCAGACCATTATCGCATCCTGGGTACAGCGACTTTTTGTGATCCTCTAACATGCGATCCAAATTCTCCCTCTCCTTTTCAGTTTCGCAGCGTCTCCGTGCATCAGCAATGGTCCGACCAAGATCATCAGCGGGCTCATCACGTGCCTCTTCTTGATCACCTTCCCCTTCACCTTCCCCACCTTCAGCATCCTCCATGAAAGTATCACCGAAATGATCAAGATAGCTGTCATCGATGATATCATCCCCTTCTTCATCTTCTTCCATTATAACCCCTCTTTCTCCATGCTTGGTCCAACAATTATAGCTTGGCATGAAACCATGCCGAATC
Organism: Lolium multiflorum; assembly: GCA_030979885.1. Classification (NCBI taxonomy): domain Eukaryota; kingdom Viridiplantae; phylum Streptophyta; class Magnoliopsida; order Poales; family Poaceae; genus Lolium; species Lolium multiflorum. Next base: position 190,824,900 of record CM061753.1, read on the forward strand.
AGGTGCAGGTGAACTTCTCTTGAGGAAGAGTAACCCTTCTGATTCTTACAGCCAACACATGGACACAAAAAACCCCCCTGCTTGTTCGCATTAGCCACTACGAGGAAATCTTTCAAACCCGTAGTGAATTCGCCGGAGAGTCGGTTAGCGTACATCCATTGCTGATTCATCTGCATTATTATAATATAAAATATATAATTAACCATCATGCATTTGTTAAACTAAATAGAAATTAAACAATGAACTACACACATGCATATTTTATCAATGACACATATGAAAGGTTCAAGTTGCTAACCGCGATCGAGGAGGAAAAAATAAATGAGGAAGCTCAAGTGTGGCTCCAACACTTCATATCATGTTTGTTTCATGCTCTTGGGGCATTTCATCAAACACCTTGTGTGCATAAGAGGAACCAAAAGCAAACCTAACACCCCCTTGTGAAGTTTGTGAAGAGAAGTGGCACCAAATGGCTAAGTGGAGCTGAGGCCCTTTTATAGGGATGGGCCTTTAGTCGCGGTTGGCCTGGCCAACCGCGACTAAAGGCCTTTGGGCCAGGCCTGAGGACATTTAGTCGCGGTTGGCCTGGCCAACCGCGACTAAAGCCCCTCCCGTCCACCAGCTGGCCACCGAGCGCGCTGGGCCCAGGCCTTTGGTCGCGGTTCGCCTCCCGAACCGCGACTAAAGACCCCATTGGTCGTGGTTCCTATATTTTCGCGACTAATGGGGCTGGACGGAAGCCCTTTTTTCTACCAGTGAATGTTTGCATTAAGTTATATTTGTAGGAGTTGTCCATAGGCAATGCTTGAACCATATGTTGGCTTCAAGGTTGCAATAAGAAGAAATTGATGAAGGATATCAAGTGCCAAAAGCAAAAATTGGGTCTATGTTCAACGGAAAAAAATTATCAAGAGCAAGGAAAAGTATTTTGTTTCCATTCGCCCTGCAGTCGCATATGAAATGGACGAAGGGAGAAATTTAGCAACACTTTTCCCGCAAGATCTCTTGCAAGAAGAAGATAATCTCCAACTTCGAAGTGTCAATTTTAACTTCTCATGAAGAAATGAAGTGCAAGTTCAAGATGAGCCAACTCGAAGAGATCATATGCTTGAAGCTTGCCATGAAGAAATGAAGTGCAAGTTCAAGATGAGCCAAACTCGAAGAGATCATATGCTTGAAGCTTGCCATGAAGAAATGAAGTGCAAGTTCAAGATGAGCCAACTCGAAGAGATCATATGCTTGAAGCTTGCCATGAAGAAATGAAGTGCAAGTTCAAGATGAGCCAACTCGAAGAGATCATATGCTTGAAGCTTGCCATCCATATGGTGATCATGGATATGTGAATATGCACCTAAGAAGAAGCTCTCCCATGATGAATTATGGGGGAGTGATACGCGTAGATGCACACGTCCGTTGGGAACCCCAAGTGGAAGGTATGATGCGTATAGAAGCAAGTTTCCCTCAGTATGAAACCAAGGTTTAATCGAACCAGTAGGAGCCAAGAAGCACGTTGAAGGTTGATGGTCGCGAAATGTGATGCGGCGCAACACCAGGGATTCCGGCGCCAACTAGGAACCCGCACAACACAACCAAAGTACTTTGCCCCAACGAAACAGTGAGGTTGTCAATCTCACCGGCTTGCTGTAACAAAGGATTAAACGTATCGAGTGGAAGATGTTTGCAAAAAAACAGTAAAACAAGTAGATTGTATGCTATGGAAAGAATAGGACCGGGGTCCACAGTTCACTAGAGGTGTCTCTCCCATAAGATAAAAGCATGTTGGGTGAACAAATTACAGTCGGGCAATTGACAAATAGAGAAAGGCATAATAATGCATATACATGACATGATAAATATAGTGAGATTTAATTGGGCATTACGACAAAGTACATAGACAGCCATCCAACTGCATCTATGCCTAAAAAGTCCACCTTCAGGTTATCGTCCGAACCCCCTCCAGTATTAAGTTGCAAAGCAACAGACAATTGCATTAAGTATTGTGCGTAATGTAATCAATAACTACATCCTTAGACATAGCATCAATGTTTTATTCCTAGTGGCAACAGCACATCACAACCTTAGAACTTTCTGTCACTGTCCCAGGTATCAATGAAGGCATGAACCCACTATCGAGCATAATTACTCCCTCTTGGAGTTAAGAGTAAAAACTTGGCCAGAGCCTCTACTAATAACGGAGAGCATGCAAGATCATAAACAACACATGAACAATAGATTGATAATCACCATAATCATAGTACTCTCTATCCATCGGATCCCGACAAACACAACATATAGAATTACATATAGATGATCTTGATCATGTTAGGCAGCTCACAAGATCCAACAATGAAGCACAACAAGGAGAAGACGACCATCTAGCTACTGCTATGGACCCATGGTCCAGGGGTGAACTACTCACTCATCACTCCGGAGGCGATCATGGCGATGAAGAGTCCTCCGGGAGATGAATCCCCTCTCCGGCAGGGTGCCGGATCTCCGAATCCCCGAGATGGGATTCGCGGCGGCGTCTCTGTAAGGTTTTCCGTATCGTGGCTCTCGGTCCTGGGGGTTTCGCGACGGAGCTTTAAGTAGGCGGAAGGTCAACGCGAGGGGCCACACGAGGGCCCAGGGGCTAGGTCGGCGGCGGCCAGGCCGGGCGCCCCCCTGGCTGCCTCGTGGCCCCACTTCGTCTTCGGTCTTCGGCTTCGTGCAAAAATAGGACCCTGGGCGAAAGTTTCGTCCAATTCCGAGAATATTTCTTTACTAGGATTTCTGAAACCAAAAACAACAAATGGCTCTTCGGCATCTTGTTAATAGGTTAGTTCCAGAAAATGCATAAATATGACATATAATGTGCATAAAACATGTAGGTATCATCAATAAAGTAGCATGGAACATAAGAAATTATCGATACGTTGGAGACGTATCAGCATCCCCAAGCTTAGTTCTGCTCGTCCCGAGCAGGTAAAACGATAACAAAGATAATTTCTGAAGTGACATGCCATCATAATCTTGATCATACTATTTGTAAACATATGTAATGAATGCAGCGATCAAAGCAAAGGTAATGACATGAGTAAACATATAGCAAAGACTTTTCATGAATAGTACTTCAAGACAAGCATCAATAAGTCTTGCATAAGAGTTAACTCGTAAAGCAATAAATCAAAGTAAAGGTGTTGAAGCAACACATAAGAAGATTAAGTTTCAGCGGTTGCTTTCAACTTGTAACATGTATATCTCATGGATATTGTCAACATAAAGTAATATAACAAGTGCAATATGCAAGTATGTAGGAATCAATGCACGTTCACACAAGTGTTTGCTTCTTAAGGTGGAAGGAGATAGGTAAACTGACTCAACAATAAAAGTAAAAGAATGGTCCTTCAAAGAGGAAAGCATCGATTGCTGTATTTGTGCTAGAGCTTTTATTTTGAAAACATGAAACAATTTTGTCAACGGTAGTAATAAAGCATATGAGTTATGAAAATTATATCTTACAAGTTGCAAGCCTCACGCATAGTATACTAATAGTGCCCGCACCTTGTCCTACTTAACTTGGACTACCGGATCTTTGCATGCCATGTTTCAACCAAGTGTCACAAAGGGGTACCTCCATGCCGCCTGTACAAAGGTCCAAGGAGAATGCTCGCATTTCGGATTTCTCGCTTTTGATTATTCTCAACTTAGACATCCATACCGGGACAACATGGACAACAGATAATGGACTCCTCTTTAATGCATAAGCATGTAGCAAAGTTATTATTCTCATATGAGGTTGAGGATATATGTCCAAAACTGAAACTTCCACCATGATTCATGGCTTTAGTTAGCGGCCCAATGTTCTTCTCTAACAATTTTGCATGCTCCAACCACTAAAATGATAGACCTTCAGACAAGACGGACATGCATAGCAACTCACATGATATTCAACAATAGTTGATGGCGTTCCCCAGAAACATGGTTATCGCACAACAAGCAACTTAATAAAATATAAAGTGCATAAGTACATATTCAATACTACGATAGTTTTTAAGGCTATTTTGTCCCATGAGCTATATATTGCAAAGGTGAATGATGGAATTTTAAAGGTAGCACTCAAGCAATTTACTTTGGAATGGCGGGTAAATACCATGTAGTAGGTAGGTATGGTGGACACAAATGGCATAATGGTTGGCTCAAGGATTTTGGATGCATGAGAAGTATTCCCTCTCGATACAAGGTTTAGGCTAGCAAGGTTATTTGAAGCAAACTCAAGGATGAACAAGTGCAGCAAGACTCACATAAAAGACATATTGTAAACATTATAAGACTCTACACTGTCTTCCTTGTTGTTCAAAACTCAATACTAGATATTATCTAGACCTTAGAGAAACCAAATATGCAAATCAAATTTTAGCAAGCTCTATGTATTTCTTCATTAATGGGTGCAAAGCATATGATGCAAGAGCTTAAACATGAGCACAACAATTTCCAAGTATCACATTATCCAAGATATTTTTAGAATTACTACATGTAGCATTTTCCAATTCCAACCATATAACAAATTAACGAAGAAGAAACTTCGCCTTGAACATTATGAGTAAAGCCTAAGGACACATGTGTCCATATGCAACAGCGGAGCGTGTCTCTCTCCCACAAAGTGAATGCTAGGATCCATCTTATTCAAACAAAAACAAAAACGAAAACAAACCGACGCTCCAAGTAAAGAACACAAGATGTGACTGAATAAAAATATAGTTTCAGGGGAGGAACCTGATGATGTTGTCGATGAAGAAGGGGATGCCTTGGGCATCCCCAAGCTTAGACGCTTGAGTCTTCTTAAAATATGCAGGGATGAACCACGGGGCATCCCCAAGCTTAGAGCTTTCACTCCTCTTGATCTTAGTATATCATTCTCCTCTCTTGACCCTTGAAAACTTCCTTCACACCAAACTTCAAGCAAACTCATTAGAGGGTTAGTGCATCATTAATAATTCACACATTCAGAGGTGACACAATCATTCTTTTCACTTCTGGACATTGCATAATGCTACTGGACATTAATGGATCAAAGAAATAAATCCAACATAGCAAAAGAGGCAATGCGAAATAAAAGGCAGAATCTGTCAAAAACAGAACAGTCCGTAAAGACGAATTTATAAATGGCACCAGACTTGCTCAAATGGAAAAACTCAAAACTAATGAAAGTTGCGTATATATCTGAGGATCACGCTCGTAAATTGGCAGATTTTTTCGAATTTTCTACAGGGAATTATGCCCAGATTCGTGACAGACAGCAATGCTGTTTCTGCGCAGCGATCCCAAATATAACATCAACTTTGACATAGAAACTTTACTTGGCACAAAAACATGATAAGGAGAGGTTGCTACAGTAGTAAACAACTTCCAAGACTCAACAAAACAAAAAATTGCTGTAGGTAAAAACATGGGTTGTCTCCCATAAGCGCTTTTCTTTAACGCCTTTCAGCTAGGCGCAGAAAGTGCAAATCAAGTAACATCGAGAGTAGAAGCATCAACATCATTGCTTGTTCTAATAATAGAATCAAAAGGCAACTTCATTCTCTTTCTAGGGAAGTGTTCCATACCTTTCTTGAGAGGAAATTGATATTTAATATTACCTTCCCTCATATCAATAACAGCACCAACAGTTCGAAGAAAAGGTCTTCCCAACACAATTGGACAAGATGCATTGCATTCGATATCCAAGACAACAAAATCAACGGGGACAAGGTTATTGTTAACCGTAATATGCACATTATCAATCCTCCCCAAAGGTTTCTTTTTAACATTATCGGCAAGATTAACATCCAAATAACAATTCTTTAATGGTGGCAAGTCAAGCATATCATAAATCTTTTTAGGCATAACAGAAATACTTGCACCAAGATCACATAAGGCATTACATTCAAAGTCATTGAATTTCATTTTAATGATGGGCTCCCAACCATCTTCTAACTTTCTAGGAATAGAAGTTTCAAGTTTTAGTTTCTCTTCTCTAGCTTTTATGAGAGCATTTGTAATATGTTTTGTAAAGGCTAAATTTATAGCACTAGCATTAGGACTTTTAGCAAGTTTTTGTAAGAACTTTATAACTTCAGAGATGTGGCAATCATCAAAATCTAAATCATTATGAGCTACAGCAATGGGATCATTATTCCCAAGGTTGGAAAAAATTTCAGCAGTTTTATCACAAGCAGTTTCAGCAGTTTTAGCAATTTCAGGCAGTTTTGTACGCTTTGCACTAGGAGTAGAAACATTGCCACCACCAATTATATTACCATTGATAGTAGGAGGTGCAGCAACATGTGAAGAATTAGCATTACTAGTGGTGGTAATAGTCCAAACTTTAGCTACATTATTCTCTTTAGCTAGTTTTTCATTTTCTTCTCTATCCCACCTAGCACGCAACTCAGCCATTAATCTTATATTCTCATTAATTCTAACTTGGATGGCATTTGCTGTAGTAGTAATCTTATTATCAAGATCATTATTAGGCATAACTTTCAACTTTAAAAGATTAACATCAGAGGCAAGCCTATCAACTCTAGAAGCGATAGTATCAATTTTATCAAGCTTTTCCTCAACAGATTTGTTAAAAGCAGTTTGTGTACTAATAAATTCTTTAAGCATGGCTTCAAGACCAGAGGGTACACTTCTATTATTGTTGTAAGAATTCCCATAAGAATTACCATAACCATTACCATTAGTAGAAGGATATGGCCTATAGTTATTACCAGAGTTGTTCCTATAAGCATTGTTGTTGAAATTATTATTTTTAATGAAATTCACATCAACATTTTCTTCTTGAGCAACCAATGAAGCTAAAGGAACATTATTTGGATCAACATTAGATCTACCATTCACAAGCATAGACATAATCACATCAATCTTATCACTCAAGGAAGAGGTTTCTTCAACAGAATTTACCTTCTTACCTTGTGGAGCTCTTTCCGTGTGCCATTCAGAGTAATTTATCATCATATCATCAAGAAGTTTTGTAGCCGCCCCCAATGTGATGGACATAAAGGTACCTCCAGCAGCTGAATCCAATAAATTCCGCGAAGAAAAATTTAGTCCTGCATAGAAGGTTTGGATGATCATCCAAGTAGTCAGTCCATGGGTTGGGCAATTCTTTACCAAAGTTTTCATTCTCTCCCATGCTTGAGCAACATGTTCAGTATCTAATTGTTTAAAATTCATTATGCTACTTCTCAAAGAAATAATTTTAGCGGGAGGATAATATCTACTAATAAAAGCATCCTTGCATTTAGTCCATGAATCAATACTATTCTTAGGCAAAGATAGCAACCAATCTTTAGCTCTTCCTCTTAATGAGAAAGGAAACACTTTCAATTTAATAATATCACCATCTACATCTTTATACTTTTGCATTTCACAAAGTTCAACAAAATTATTGAGATGGGCAGCAGCATCATCAGAACTAGCACCAGAAAATTGTTCTCTCATGACTAGATTTAGTAAAGCAGGTTTAATTTCAAAGAATTCTGCTGTAGTAGCAGGTGGAGCAATAGGTGTGCATAGGAAATCATTATTATTTGCATTTGTGAAGTCACACAACTTAGTATTTTCAGGGTTGGCCATTTTAGCAACAGTAAATAAAGCAAACTAGATAAAGTAAATGCGAGTAACTAATTTTTTTGTGTTTTTGATATAGCAAACAAGATAGCAAATAAAGTAAAACTAGCAACTAATTTTTTTGTATTTTGATTTAGTGCAGCAAACAAAGTAGTAAATAAAATAAAGCAAGACAAAAACAAAGTAAAGAGATTGAGAAGTGGAGACTCCCCTTGCAGCGTGTCTTGATCTCCCCGGCAACGGCGCCAGAAATTTAGCTTGATACGCGTAGATGCACACGTCCGTTGGGAACCCCAAGTGGAAGGTATGATGCGTATAGAAGCAAGTTTCCCTCAGTATGAAACCAAGGTTTAATCGAACCAGTAGGAGCCAAGAAGCACGTTGAAGGTTGATGGTCGCGAAATGTGATGCGGCGCAACACCAGGGATTCCGGCGCCAACTAGGAACCTGCACAACACAACCAAAGTACTTTGCCCCAACGAAACAGTGAGGTTGTCAATCTCACCGGCTTGCTGTAACAAAGGATTAAACGTATCGAGTGGAAGATGTTTGCAAAGAAAACAGTAAAACAAGTAGATTGTATGCTATGGAAAGAATAGGACCGGGGTCCACAGTTCACTAGAGGTGTCTCTCCCATAAGATAAAAGCATGTTGGGTGAACAAATTACAGTCGGGCAATTGACAAATAGAGAAAGGCATAATAATGCATATACATGACATGATAAATATAGTGAGATTTAATTGGGCATTACGACAAAGTACATAGACCGCCATCCAACCGCATCTATGCCTAAAAAGTCCACCTTCAGGTTATCGTCCGAACCCCCTCCAGTATTAAGTTGCAAAGCAACAGACAATTGCATTAAGTATTGTGCGTAATGTAATCAATAACTACATCCTTAGACATAGCATCAATGTTTTATCCCTAGTGGCAACAACACATCACAACCTTAGAACTTTCTGTCACTGTCCCAGGTATCAATGAAGGCATGAACCCACTATCGAGCATAATTACTCCCTCTTGGAGTTAAGAGTAAAAACTTGGCCAGAGCCTCTACTAATAACGGAGAGCATGCAAGATCATAAACAACACATGAACAATAGATTGATAATCACCATAATCATAGTACTCTCTATCCATCGGATCCCGACAAACACAACATATAGAATTACATATAGATGATCTTGATCATGTTAGGCAGCTCACAAGATCCAACAATGAAGCACAACAAGGAGAAGACGACCATCTAGCTACTGCTATGGACCCATGGTCCAGGGGTGAACTACTCACTCATCACTCCGGAGGCGATCATGGCGATGAAGAGTCCTCCGGGAGATGAATCCCCTCTCCGGCAGGGTGCCGGAGGCGATCTCCTAATCCCCCGAGATGGGATTCGCGGCGGCGGCGTCTCTGTAAGGTTTTCCGTATCGTGGCTCTCGGTCTGGGGGTTTCGCGACGGGAGCTTTAAGTAGGCGGAAGGTCAACGCGAGGGGCCACACGAGGGGCCAGGGGCTAGGTCGGCGCGGCCAGGGGCCTGGCCGCGCCGGCCACCCCTGGCTGCCTCGTGGCCCCCCGTTAGGTCTTCGGTCTTCTGGAAGCTTCGTGCAAAAATAGGACCCTGGGCGAAAGTTTCGTCCAATTCCGAGAATATTTCTTTACTAGGATTTCTGAAACCAAAAACAGCAGAAACAAATGGCTCTTCGGCATCTTGTTAATAGGTTAGTTCCAGAAAATGCATAAATATGACATATAATGTGCATAAAACATGTAGGTATCATCAATAAAGTAGCATGGAACATAAGAAATTATCGATACGTTGGAGACGTATCAGGGAGCAATCCACAAGACTTCGTCAAGCAAGCACAATCAAGAAAGGTGTTCCATCTTGTTGCGGTCAATACCGTCATCATCAAGCTCAAGTGGAATGCGCAAGGTTAAGGTTTGCTCTTGATAGGGTTTCTTTCTCACCGGTCTCATGGTATAGTTGGAGACCGGTTTATAGTTTAGTTGCCGTACTATCAAGAGGGCTCTCGAGTGAGTAACTCGATCGTATCCTTCGGAGAGCTCAAACCTTTGCATCCTTGCATCATCTTTCTTGGTTGTTATTTGGATCTTATCCATGTGATGTTTTAGAGCTTGTGCTTATTCTCATGACAAGCTCTAGTTCATCGAAAATGGATTTCGCATAGATCACTTGTTGCGTTTTCGAGTTTGGTGATTTTCTCGGTTTCTCATGTTGAGGTGTTGCACCTCTAAAAATAATAGAAAATCACCCCCACTGGTTTCCATATTTTCACTTTTTTAGGGCTAGCTCTTGTCGACCTCTTTCCAACAAATTGGTTTCATCTTGATCCGATCCAAATCTTGATATTTGAATTTCATATTTGGGTTTAAAAGAAAGGTCTCAAGGGGATAAGGGGAGGCCGGATATCCGCCCTTATATGGATTATCGCCCCAAATCTCCCCAACGGCTCGATTTTTTTGGGGGGTATAAATACCCCCCTTCTTCCTCCTTGGGCTGGTGCTTCTCCTACTCTCTCTCTCCTCCATTGTTGATCTTGAGAAGCTTGCCCTATCTCTCTATCCCTCCATGATTCTTGCCCCCTTTTGAGGGAAAAGAGAGAGGAGATCTAGATCCACACTTTGACCAAACCATATCATCTCTTTGTGAGTGAATCTTTGGGATCTAGATCTTGGAGAATTTTGTGTTCTCCTCTTTGTTCTTCCTCTCTTATTCCCCCAATAGCTTTTGTAGCTTTGTTGGAATTTGAGAGAGAAGTACTTGAGCATCTTTGTGGTGTTCTTGCCATTGCATTTCGTGCATCGGTTTGACTTCTCCGCGGTGATACATGGAGGTGAAAGTTTGTGAGATATTCACTTCGGGAGCTTGTTCCTCTTGGGTATTTGGACCCTAGATGGCTGATACGCGTAGATGCACACGTCCGTTGGGAACCCCAAGTGGAAGGTATGATGCGTATAGAAGCAAGTTTCCCTCAGTATGAAACCAAGGTTTAATCGAACCAGTAGGAGCCAAGAAGCACGTTGAAGGTTGATGGTCGCAAATGTGATGCGGCGCAACACCAGGGATTCCGGCGCCAACGCGGAACCTGCACAACACAACCCAAGTACTTTGCCCCAACGAAACAGTGAGGTTGTCAATCTCACCGGCTTGCTGTAACAAAGGATTAAACGTATCGAGTGGAAGATGTTTGCAAAGAAAACAGTAAAACAAGTAGATTGTATGCTATGTAAAGAATAGGACCGGGGTCCACAGTTCACTAGAGGTGTCTCTCCCATAAGATAAAAGCATGTTGGGTAAACAAATTACAGTCGGGCAATTGACAAATAGAGAAAGGCATAACAATGCATATACATGATATGATAAATATAGTGAGATTTAATTGGGCATTACGACAAAGTACATAGACCGCCATCCAACTGCATCTATGCCTAAAAAGTCCACCTTCAGGTTATCATCCGAACCCCATTCAGTATTAAGTTGCTAAGCAACAGACAATTGCATTAAGTATGGTGCGTAATGTAATCAACAACTACATCCTTAGACATAACATCAATGTTTTATCCCTAGTGGCAACAGCACATCACAACCTTAGAACCTACTGTCACGATCCCAGGTGTCAATGAAGGCATGAACCCACTATCGAGCATAAATACCCCCTCTTGGAGTTAAGAGCAAAAACTTGGCCAGAGCCTCTACTAATAACGGAGAGCATGCAAGATCTTAAACAACACATAAACAATAGATTGATAATCACCATAATCATAGTACTCTCTATCCATCGGATCCCGACAAACACAACATATAGAATTACAGATAGATGATCTTGATCATGTTAGGCAGCTCACAAGATCCAACAATGAAGCACAACAAGGAGAAGACGACCATCTAGCTACTGCTATGGACCCATGGTCCAGGGGTGAACTACTCACTCATCACTCCGGAGGCGACCATGGCGGTGTAGAGTCCTCCGGGAGATGAATCCCCTCTCCGGCAGGGTGCGATCTCCTGAATCCCCCGAGATGGGATTCGCGGCGCGGCGTGTCTGGAAGGTTTTCCGTATCGTGGCTCTCGGTACTGGGGGTTTCGCGACGGAGGCTTTAAGTAGGCGGAAGGTCAACGCGGGGGGCCACACGAGGGGCCCAGTAGGTCGGCGCGGCCGGGGCCTGGGCCGCGCCGCTAGCCTCGGCTGCCTCGTGGCCCCACTTCGTTATCTCTTCGGTCTTCCGGAAGCTTCGTGCAAAAATAGGACCTTGGGCGTTTCGTCCAATTCCGAGAATATTTCCTTACTAGGATTTCTGAAACCAAAAACAGCAGAAAACAGCAACTGGCTCTTCGGCATCTTGTTAATAGGTTAGTTCCAGAAAAATGCATAAATATGACATATAATGTGCATAAAACATGTAGGTATCATCAATAAAGTAGCATGGAACATAAGAAATTATCGATACGTTGGAGATGTATCAGCATCCCCAAGCTTAGTTCTGCTCGTCCCGAGCAGGTAAAACGATAACAAAGATAATTTCTGAAGTGACATGCCATCATAATCTTGATCATACTATTTGTAAACATATGTAATGAATGCAGCGATCAAAACAAAGGTAATGACATGAGTAAACAACTGAATCATAAAGCAAAGACTTTTCATGAATAGTACTTCAAGACAAGCATCAATAAGTCTTGCATAAGAGTTAACTCATAAAGCAATAAATCAAAGTAAAGGTGTTGAAGCAACACATAGGAAGATTAAGTTTCAGCGGTTGCTTTCAACTTATAACATGTATATCTCATGGATATTATAAAGTAATATAACAAGTGCAATATGCAAGTATGTAGGAATCAATGCACAGTTCACACAAGTGTTTGCTTCTTAAGGTGGAAGGAGATAGGTAAACTGACTCAACAATAAAAGTAAAAGAAAGGTCCTTCAAAGAGGAAAGCATCGATTGCTGTATTTGTGCTAGAGCTTTTATTTTGAAAACATGAAACAATTTTGTCAACGGTAGTAATAAAGCATATGAGTTATGTAAATTATATCTTACAAGTTGCAAGCCTCATGCATAGTATACTAATAGTGTCCGCACCTCGTCCTACTTAGCTTGGACTACCGGATCTTTGCATGCCATGTTTCAACCAAGTGTCACAAAGGGGTACCTCCATGCCGCCTGTACAAAGGTCTAAGGAGAATGCTCGCATTTTGGATTTCTCGCTTTTGATTATTCTCAACTTAGACATCCATACCGGGACAACATGGACAACTAATGGACTCCTCTTAAATGCATAAGCATGTAGCAATGATTATTATTCTCATATGAGATTGAGGATATATGTCCAAAACTGAAACTTCAACCATGGTTCATGGCTTTAGTTAGCGGCCCAATGTTCTTCTCTAACAATTTTGCATGCTCCAACCACTAAAATGATAGATCCTTCAGACAAGACGGACATGCATAGCAACTCACATGATATTCAACAATAGTTGATGGCGTTCCCCAGAAGCATGGTTATCGCACAACAAGCAACTTAATAAAATATAAAGTGCATAAGTACATATTCAATACTACGATAGTTTTTAAGGCTATTTTGTCCCATGAGCTATATATTGCAAAGGTAAATGATGGAATTTTAAAGGTAGCACTCAAGCAATTTACTTTGGAATGGCGGAGAAATACCATGTAGTAGGTATGTATGGTGGACACAAATGGCATAGTAGTTGGCTCAAGGATTTTGGATGCATGAGAAGTATTCCCTCTCGATACAAGGTTTAGGCTAGCAAGGTTATTTGAAGCAAACTCAAGGATGAACAAGTGCAGCAAAACTCACATAAAAGACATATTGTAAACATTATAAGACTCTACACCGTCTTCCTTGTTGTTCAAAACTCAATACTAGATATTATCTAGACCTTAGAGAGACCAAATATGCAAATCAAATTTTAGCAAGCTCTATGTATTTCTTCATTAATGGGTGCAAAGCATATGATGCAAGAGCTTAAACATGAGCACAACAATTGCCAAGTATCACATTATCCAAGACATTTTAGAATTACTACATGTAGCATTTTCCAATTCCATCCATATAACAATTTAACGAAGAAGAAACTTCGCCTTGAACATTATGAGTAAAGCCTAAGGACACATGTGTCCATATGCAACAGCGGAGCGTGTCTCTCTCCCACAAAGTGAATGCTAGGATCCATTTTATTCAAACCAAAACAAAAACAAAAACAAACCGACGCTCCAAGTAAAGAACACAAGATGTGATTGAATAAAAATATAGTTTCAGGGGAGGAACCTGATGATGTTGTCGATGAAGAAGGGGATGCCTTGGGCATCCCCAAGCTTAGACGCTTGAGTCTTCTTAGAATATGCAGGGGTGAACCACGGGGCATCCCCAAGCTTAGAGCTTTCACTCCTCTTGATCATAGTATATCATTCTCCTCTCTTGACCCTTGAAAACTTCCTTCACACCAAACTTCAAGCAAACTCATTAGAGGGTTAGTGCACAATTAATAATTCACTCATTCAGAGGTGACACAATCATTATTTTCACTTCTGGACATTGCATAATGCTACTGGACATTAATGGATCAAAGAAATAAATCCAACATAGCAAAAGAGGCAATGCGAAATAAAAGGCAGAATCTGTCAAAAACAGAACAGTCCGTAAAGACGAATTTAAAGCTGGCACCAGACTTGCTCAAATGGAAAAACTCAAAACTAATGAAAGTTGCGTACATATCTGAGGATCATGCTCGTAAATTGGCAGATTTTTTCGAATTTTCTACAGAGAACTGTGCCCAGATTCGTGACAGACAGCAATGCTGTTTCTGCGCAGCGATCCCAAATATAACATCAACTTTGACATAGAAACTTTACTTGGCACAAAAACATGATAAGGAGAGGTTGCTACAGTAGTAAACAACTTCCAAGACTCAACAAAACAAAAAATTGCTGTAGGTAAAAACATGGGTTGTCTCCCATAAGCGCTTTTCTTTAACGCCTTTCAGCTAGGCGCAGAAAGTGCAAATCAAGTAACATCGAGAGTAGAAGCATCAACATCATAGCCAGGGGTATTGGGAGTTTTCTCAACAATGCATTGTATCTGGTCTATATAAGTAACTCCTCTCTTATTGCTCCTAGGCTTACTATTCTCATCAAACAAATTTTCAGGAACAAGCCAAGCATAATTATTTTCCAAAGCTTCATGCATCCCTAGTAGTTTACTAGGTATTGGCGCTTTAATTTCCCTACCATCATTAACATTATTAGTATACTTAATTCTATCCATATCCATCTTTTCAAGTATTTGTTTAAAATTAGGAAAGAAACCAAGCCTCTTATGCTTAATAAAAACTTTTCTAGCTTCTTTAACTATATCCTCAAATTCTCTAACAAGGACTTTTAAAACAAAATTTCTCTTTTCCCCCATCTCCATATCCGAAAGTGTAAGAAACATATGTTGTATTATGGGATTGAGATTAACAAATCTAGTTTCTAACATGTGTATCAAACAGGCAGAAGCACTTTCATAAGTAGGAGCAGTTTTTAATAATGGTATATCTTCAAAATCTTCATCCATACTAACATGGGTGAAAAATTCTTCTATATTATCTCTTCCAACTATGGACCCACGTCCTACCGGTATATCTTTTGTGGTGAAATTAAAAGGAAACATGATGCAATAAGCAAAAAGTAAACTAGGCAAACAAAGTAAAAACAAGTAACTAATTTTTTGTGTTTTTGATATAGAGAGCAAGACAGTAAATAAAGTAAAACTAGCAACTAATTTTTTGTGTTTTGATTTAGTGCAGCAAACAAAGTAGTAAATAAAATAAAGCAAGACAAAAACAAAGTAAAGAGATTGAGAAGTGGAGACTCCCCTTGCAGCGTGTCTTGATCTCCCCGGCAACGGCGCCAGAAATTTAGCTTGATACGCGTAGATGCACACGTCCGTTGGGAACCCCAAGTGGAAGGTATGATGCGTATAGAAAAGTTTCCCTCAGTATGAAACCAAGGTTTAATCGAACCAGTAGGAGCCAAGAAGCACGTTGAAGGTTGATGGTCGCGAAATGTGATGCGGCGCAACACCAGGGATTCCGGCGCCAACGAACCTGCACAACACAACCCAAGTACTTTGCCCCAACGAAACAGTGAGGTTGTCAATCTCACCGGCTTGCTGTAACAAAGGATTAAACGTATCGAGTGGAAGATGTTTGCAAAGAAAACAGTAAAACAAGTAGATTGTATGCTATGTAAAGAATAGGACCGGGGTCCACAGTTCACTAGAGGTGTCTCTCCCATAAGATAAAAGCATGTTGGGTAAACAAATTACAGTCGGGCAATTGACAAATAGAGAAAGGCATAACAATGCATATACATGATATGATAAATATAGTGAGATTTAATTGGGCATTACGACAAAGTACATAGACCGCCATCCAACTGCATCTATGCCTAAAAAGTCCACCTTCAGGTTATCATCCGAACCCCATTCAGTATTAAGTTGCTAAGCAACAGACAATTGCATTAAGTATGGTGCGTAATGTAATCAACAACTACATCCTTAGACATAGCATCAATGTTTTATCCCTAGTGGCAACAGCACATCACAACCTTAGAACCTACTGTCACGATCCCAGTGTCAATGAAGGCATGAACCCACTATCGAGCATAAATACCCCTCTTGGAGTTAAGAGCAAAAACTTGGCCAGAGCCTCTACTAATAACGGAGAGCATGCAAGATCTTAAACAACACATAAACAATAGATTGATAATCACCATAATCATAGTACTTCTCTATCCATCGGATCCCGACAAACACAACATATAGAATTACAGATAGATGATCTTGATCATGTTAGGCAGCTCACAAGATCCAACAATGAAGCACAACAAGGAGAAGACGACCATCTAGCTACTGCTATGGACCCATGGTCCAGGGGTGAACTACTCACTCATCACTCCGGAGGCGACCATGGCGGTGTAGAGTCCTCCGGAGATGAATCCCCTCTCCGCAGGGTGCCGGAGGCGATCTCCTGAATCCCCCGAGATGGGACGCGGCGCGCGTCTCTGGAAGGTTTTCCGTATCGTGGCTCTCGGTACGGGGGTTTCGCGACGGAGGCTTTAAGTAGGCGGAAGGTCAACGCGGGGGCCACACGAGGGGCCCAGGGGTAGGTCGGCGTGGCCAGGGCCTGGGCCGCGCCGCCTAGCCTCTGGCTGCCTCGTGGCCCCACTTCGTTATCTCTTCGGTCTTCTGAAAGCTTCGTGCAAAAATAGGACCCTGGGCGAAAGTTTCGTCCAATTCCGAGAATATTTCCTTACTAGGATTTCTGAAACCAAAAACAGCAGAAAACAACTGGCTCTTCGGCATCTTGTTAATAGGTTAGTTCCAGAAAATGCATAAATATGACATATAATGTGCATAAAACATGTAGGTATCATCAATAAAGTAGAATGGAACATAAGAAATTATCGATACGTTGGAGACGTATCAATGGCTTAGTGGTATTTGTGGTCTTTGTGGTGTTCTTGGGGACTCCAATTAAGTTGTGGAGATTCTTCAAGGGCAAGACCTTTGTGGTAATTTATTGGAAGCCTCCAATTAAGTTGTGGAGATAGCCCCAAGCTTTGTGCGGGTTCGGTGACCTTCCTAAGGTTCCATAGTGGATCGAGGACATCCCTTTTGGTGGGAATTCTCGAGGAGAATACAGTGGCCCTCGTGCATTCTGAGTGTCTTGTCCTCCACACCGCTCCAACGGAGAGTAGCACTCGCAAGAGTATGAACTTCGGGATTGATGACCCACAAGTATAGGGCACTACTGCAGAAATTCTTATCAGTGACAGGCTCATTTTGCTCATCAGTGACAGGCAACATGCCAGTCACTAGGATGCTGTCACTGGTACTGCCTGTCACTAGTGATTGTAATGTTGCCTGTCACTAGTAGGTGTAACTAGTGACAAGCACAAAATATGCATGTCACTGGCATGGTGAAAGGCTGCATCGATGTTGGGTTCTCTAGTGACTGGGCTAATATCCAGCCCGTCACTAGTATCAATTTCAATATTAAAAAAAATGTTTATGACGAATATGCAGTAAGAAGCAAGTACAAGCTACAGCGTATCATTTCAACGAAAGCACAATATAAAGCATGTGTATTATAGGAAACATATCACTCCAAACCCAAGGTTGAAGATGAGTTACACAAAATTTGAAACTAAGAGGGAAGAACTCTACGACAACTAAAGGCGAACTGAAAGAAAGCAAAACCAAACACCCGATACTTACACATCTTCTACACACTGCATCATCTACAACTATAGGCGAACCTAAAGACAACAACATCCCAGCACTTCCACATCTTCTACTCATTGTATCCTCTAGCTTCAGTCGGTCCCAGCCTTGCCCTCTACAGAAGAACTTGTGAAGCCCTGCATGTTTCACCACTTTAGTTTCTGTATACCAAGGCCAAAAAGAAATATAATGTGCAGTCTTAAACACTCACCACGGTTTAGCAAACACCTTGACAGTGCCAACATGACATGGATAAAAGATGGTCAATGAAGCTTATGAAATTGTTGACTATTAAGGTGTTGGAACAGTTAAACTACATTTTAGAATTGACTAAAGAAGAAACCACACAAATAATTGCAATACATCCATGGTACCAGTGAAAACGGAGCATATGAATAATTCAGAAAATTAGACAATAGTGAATCCAAAAAAGTGGAAACGGAAAAATAATCAAGAGAGATTTCACCACTGACATACCTAATGACACCGCCAAGACAGATATTGCCTTCGAGGAAGATTTAAATTTCCCTGCAACATACCCATCTGAGGGATCAATCTTACAGACCATGCCATCAGCGTCTGCTGTGTACACAGTCCGCCCATGCCTTGAGTATGCTACTGCTGTCACACCCCTGAACATATACAAAATGCACACCAACATAAGTGAACACTCTTGAGCTCAAGCGCTGCAGAAATTAATCCCAGCCATGGGCATCGATCGTACACATTGCTCTGGTAAGTACAGTGCAGGTGTATATGAGTTAGCACGTTGTTATCAGATGAAATGGATGGGGAGAGGGCCAAACAATCACTTTTTTGCATATTACTACTGAAGTGAAGAACGTACATCTTGTTGCCTCACCACAACAAGCGACAGCATATGATTCTGTAGTCAGCTCTACTGCGGGCTATGCAAATAGTTTCTCCAACTGATGAGAGTCTTAAATCAGCCACGGCTTGTTCAACTTCTGTGGTTTTTTGTTACGTTGTCCACTCTGAGAAATTGATACCAAAACTAGCGTAAATTCTTCATCTTCTGGGGTTTCCCGTTTATGTCCATGAACTTGTTCAGATTCTCATACCAGACAAAAAAATCATCTTTAAGAGTCAATGACCTGATCGCAACATAGTCAGATTGATGAGAATTAAACGAAAATTATAAATACGACGTACAGAGTGTAGGTACCACACACAGAAATATATGTATGTATATTCAGATCCCATTTGCCAACTAGTTCAATATATTATTTTGGAGCTAAAGAGAGTTTATTCAAAGTGCAGACTAGCAATTGGTAATATTAAGATTGCATTATGCTACTGTTTTAACTATTTTTCCTATCTCGGGATCAGATACATTCACAAGGTATGTTATCTTTCTAGCCCTTTGGTACATACACCTCAGATGGATATGCATATGTATGTATATTCAGATCCCATTTGCCAACTAGTTCAATATATTATTTTGGAGCTAAAGAGAGTTTATTTGAAGTGCAGACTAGCAAATGGTAATATTAAGATTAAATTATGCTACTGTGTTATTATTTTTCCTATCTCGGGATCAGATACATTCACACGGTATGTTATCTTTCTAGCACTTTGGTACATACACCTCAGATGGATATGCAACTTTGCAATTTGACCATAATACATTTTTCATTGGAGTATTTAATAACTGTGCTCTACATTTCCTGATATTGTTTGCTGGTTCCTGCAGTCCATTTACTTCTAAATAGGAAGGTGTCAAAATTCATTTCTTTGGATCAGACAAATTCTTTTCAGCTTACACTATTTTGGTACAAATTTGCGTCCAATTATGTTAACGTCAAGGCAACTGGCTCGTAGTGCAAACATAATTTCTCACTACAGAATTTTCATTTTTGGTACAAATATAAATTCAGAAATTTACTATTTATTTTCTCTGATCTCCAGATGTGTGCAGTTTTGAAGATTGATGTTTGCAGTTTTCAAATGTAAGAAACCGTTATATAGGTCGACTCAAGATTGATGTGTGCAGTTTTAAAAAATACATGGCCATTTGAGTGCTGTAAAAACAAGGGAAGTGGTGCTAATATAGCAACATGAGGTGCCCATAATTTGTCTTTTTTGTACAACACAAAAATAGGCACAGCATTTACATTACCAGGTCAGTCCTTTTTGAAAACCGCTATATCACATCCATATGCAGCAAATTTGTACTTCCTCAAGGATGCGAGAGCACGGATCTTCTTGGGAAGTTGAGGTCCTTTGATTACATACAAAGTTCACACACCGTGAGTATAAAAACGCAATGAACATGAGAGACCAAGCAATACCAAATAGCAGGCTCACGAGCAAGGACCAAATTCAGCTTGGGACACTGCACAATAAGATCACAAACATATATTATTACACACAATGGAACTCACTTGCATCACAATTATACTGATATTATTACATACAATGGAACTCGGTTGCATCACAATTATACTGATATATGTTAAGCTAGAGAAAAGCAATAAAAGACAGGCAGATGAAGGCGGTCTACATGGACCATAAGGCTCTACTGATTCGACCAGGCGAGGCAAGTTCAGAGGCAAATTGTATTAACCCCAGTGCCGCAAGGCGCAATGCTCCGCATGAGCTCCAAGCATAAGCTATCGCACCACTGCTTCTACTATACAAACCTAAATACTGGCAGAGAAAATGAGCGGATCCTGCGAGCTCCCTGTAACAATGAGCAACTGCAGTTTCCGGCGGCGATGGACAGGTAGGGGAGACGAGCGCGGAGTGGGGGTGGGTGGTGGTGACTTACGTGGTAGACGTGGAAGGCCTTGCCGACGCTGACGGTGACGAGGCGCTGCAAGGAGAAGGGCATGCCACTGGTGGTGATGTAGCCGATCGCGCGGAACGGCTCGAAGATCCCCATCATTCGCAACATCATTTGCGGGTGCTAGGGTTTTTTCTGGTCTGGATGGGATGGTAGATGCGCCGGCGGAGAGGGTTTTAGAAGGTGTTTGGAGCGGCGGCGCGAGGACGAAGAAAGGACATCCTCGCAGCAGCGTCCTTGCTTTAGGCAGCTGCGGCATCCTCGCGTCGGTGGGACGAGTGGCGCGGCGTTGGGATGCAGGGCGGAGAAGAGGTTGGAGATGCGCTGGAGGGGCGGCTGCGTTGGAGGGGAGACCGGCGCGGCATTGGAGGAGCAGAGGGGCGGCGGCGGTTGGGGATTTGGTGTTGGTGGTATTCGACCTGGACTCGTCTCAACCGACGGACCGAGCAGGAAGAGGAGGCGCGAGCGTTGGCTGACCCAGGGAAAATAGCTGGGCCGTCGGCCTAGTTAGCCAGCTCGGAAAAAAAAGGCCCGTATGGTGACATGCAATTATAAACGCCTGTCACTAACCTATTTTTCCCTTTCAGCCAACCTCCAAAAAGAATGCTAATGACAGACTATTTTATGAGCCTGTCACTAGAAAACTTACTAGTGACTGGCATAATTTTGCCTGTCACTAAACACGTGGCGGCTATAAGCATTTCTGCAGTAGTGGGGGATCGCAACAGTCTTCGAGGGAAGTATTACCCAATTTATTGATTCGACACAAGGGGAGACAAAGAATACTTGTAAGCCTTAACAGCGGAGTTGTCAATTCAGCTGCACCTTGAAACAGACTTGCTCGCAAGAGTTTATCAGTAGTAACAGTTTTATAGCAGTAGGAGTAGTGAAATAACAGCAGCAGTGAAATAAAGACAACAGTAGTGATTATAGTAAACAACATGATTAAAATACTGTAGGCACATGGATGGATGAACGGGCGTTGCATGGATGAGAGAATTCATATAACAATCATGGTAGGGCATTTGCAAATAATAATAAAACGGTATCCAAGTACTAATCAATCCATAGGCATGTGTTCCGTATATAGTCGTACGTGCTCGCAATGAGAAACTTGCACAACATCTTTTGTCCTACCAGCCGGTGGCAGCCGGGCCTCTAGGGAAACTACTGGAAATTAAGGTACTCCTTTTAATAGAGTACCGGAGCAAAGCATTAACACTCCGTGAACACATGTGATCCTCACATCACCGCCTTCCCCTCCGGTTGTTCCAATTTCTGTCACTTTGGGGCCTCGGGTTCCGGACAGCAACGTGTGTATACAACTTGCAGGTAAGATCAATAAACAATGAATATCTTCATGAATCAATAACATGTTCAGATCTGAGATCATGGCACTCGGGCCCTAGTGACAAGCATTAAGCATAACAAGTTGCAACAATATCATAAAAGTAACATCTACGGATACTAGGCACCATGCCCTAACAATCTTATGACTATTACATGATCAATCTCATCCAATCCCTACCATCCCCTTCAGCCTACAGCGGGGGAATTACTCACACATGGATGGGGGAAACATGGCTGGTCGATGGAGAGGCGTCGGTGGTGATGGCGGCGATGATCTCCTCCAATTCCCCGTCCCGGAGTGCCGGAACGGAGTTTCTGTCCCGAGACGGAGTTTCGCGATGGTGGCGGCGTACTGGATGGTTTCTGGCGACTTCGACTTCTTGTCTCGCGTTTTTAGATCGAAACCCTTAAGTAGTCCAGAGGGGGGCGTCAGAGGCTGGCCGAGGCGGCCACACACTAGGGCGGCGCGCCCCCCCTCCAGGTCGCGCCGGCCTAGTGTCTGGGGGCCTGGGCCTCCCCCAGGCCTGCCCTTCTGGCTCCGTGATTCTTCTGGAAAAATAAGCCCTTTGACATAAATTCCGAGGATTTTCCTGAAAGTTGAATTTCTGCACAAAAACGAGACACCAGAGCAATTCTGCTGAAAACAGTGTTAGTCCGTGTTAGTTGTATCCAAAATACACAAATTAGAGGCAAAACAATAGCAAAAGTGTTCGGGAAAGTAGATACGTTTTGGACGTATCAACTCCCCCCAAGCTTAGCTTATTGCTTGTCCTCAAGCAATTCAGTTAACAACTGAGTGCGATAAAAGAACTTTCACGAACACATTTGTTCATATGATGTAAATATTCTCATGATATGGCAAGTGCTTAAGCAATTCATAATAAGGTACATGCAAATAAAGTCATCTAATAGCTATGTCAATCATGAAAGAGATACCAACAAACTAATAACAAGCATCATGAAACACTTCCATAAGCAGGATTGCAATGTTCATAGAAAGATATGATAAAGTGGTATCTCGCTTGCCTGTATTTGTACAGCAAAACATAAATGCCCAGGCACCTCTGAAGTTCATAGAAAGACTAGAAGTAGAATTGTCAAAGGTACAAGCATCAAAGTTATACCACGGCTGATCATATTTTGGGACAAGCATATTATACTAAGAATGACAGTTATGCTCTCAAGAAGGTGCTCAAATAAAGGATGGTGACTCAACATAAAAGTAAAAGATTGGCCCTTCGCAGAGGGAAGCAGGGATTAACATGTGCTAGAGCTTTTCATTTTTCAAAGACAGAAGTAAAATTATTTTGAGGGGTGTTTGTTGTTGTCAACGAATGATAGCGGGTACTCTAACCACCTCGCCAACCAGACTCTCAAGAGCGGCTCCCATGAAGGACGTTATCTCTACCAGCAAGGTAGATCATCCCTCTTCTCTTTTGTTTACACATGCATTTTAGTTTCATTATGGATGACACTACCCCCAACCTTTGCTTACACAAGCCATGGCTAACCGAATCCTCGGGTGCCTTCCAACATTCACATACCATGGGGAAGTGTCTATTTGCAGGTTAAGTTGCTTACTGATGAATCAGAGCAAAACACGTGAAGAGAATTATTAATGAAGGTTAATTAATTGGGGCTGGGAACCCCGTTGCCAGCTCTTTTTGCAAAATTATTGGATAAGCGGATGTGCCACTAGTCCATTGGTGAAAGTCTGTCAGGAGTAAATGACAAGGTTGAAAGATAAAACACCACATACTTCCTCATGAGCTATAAAACATTAACACAAATTGAGAAGTAGTTTGAAGGTTTAAAGGTAGCACATGAGAATTTACTTGGAATGGTTTGAAATGCCATGCATAGGTATTTATGGTGGACACTTTGGAATAACTTGGTTTTCAGGTATTTGTAAGCACGAGCAGCGTTCCCGCTCAGTGTCATACCGATCTATGAATAAGACAATGCAAGCAAATATTCATGACATGCTACTCATTATTAATAAATTGGAACTAATCATGAGAGATCATGAACTACTAGACTTTCATTAAATGACATATACCTCATATGAACCAACTAAGCATGCTCACATGGATGAGTATATGTACAAAAATGAAAAAAATAGAGTTCATACCAGCCTCTCACCACAGTCAAGTTGTCGTAGATCGTCATTATTGCCTTTCACTTGTGCAGCTTGAATAATAATATGGAATGAAACCAAGCTCCAACCACCGAAGACCGCTGAACTCCCTAATGAACTTTACAAAACCAAAGAAGAACAACAAATATTTTTGGTGTTTTCGGGTTAGAAACAAGAACAAAAGGAAACAAGCAAACAAAGCAAAATCTTTTTGGATTTTCTCATAGCAAACTAACGATAGCAAATAAGGTAAAATAGGAGCAAAGCCATAAACAAATGGTGAAAAAACAACAAAATATTTTTGGTCTTTTTGTGTTTTAGGAAAGAAACAAAGCAAAAACAAGAGAATGAAAACTAAAAGAAACACAGAAAAGCAGGATGGCAGAAATCTGCCAAAACCTGACAGCAGTACAGAAATCGATTTTTACAAAAATCTTACGTTCCTCAGTTCGAAAAGTGTTCAACTAATGAAAGTTAGAAAACAACCTGGGGAACATGCACAAAAAAATTCAACTCAAAATAACGTTCTGGCTGTGCGCACGAATTTTTTTAGTAACAGCCCAGAATCTGTTTTTAGACAGCACTTCCCCAAATATCTGTTGGAGATATGCCCAAGAGGCAATAATAAAAGTGGTTATTATATATCTTTATGTTTATGATAAAATTTTATATACCATTCTATAATTGTATTAACCGAAACATTGATACATGTGTGTTATGTAAACAACAATGAGTCCCTAGTAAGCCTCTTAACTAGCTTGTTGATTAATAGATGATTAGTTTCATAATCATGAACATTGGATGTTATTAATAACAAGGTTATATCATTATATGAATGATGTAATGGACACACCCAATTAAGCATAAGATCACGTCATTAATTTATTTGCTATAAGCTTTCGATACATAGTTACCTAGTCCTTTTGACCATGAGATCATGTAAATCACTTATACCGCAAAGGTACTTTGATTACATCAAACACCACTGCGTAAATGGGTGGTTATAAAGGTGGGATTAAGTATCCGGAAAGTATGAGTTGAGCCATATGGATCAACAGTGGAATTTTTCCATCCCGATGACGGATAGATATACTCTGGGCCCTCTCGGTGGAATGTCATCTAAATAGCTTGCAAGCATATGAATGGTTCATAAGAGACCACATACCACGGTACGAGTAAAGAGTACTTGTCAGGAGACGAGGTTGAACAAGGTATAGAGATACCGATGATCAAACCTCGGACAAGTAAAATATCGCGTGACAAAGGGAATCGGTATCGTATGTAAATGGTTCATTCGATCACTAAGTCATCGTTGAATATGTGGAAGCCATTATGGATCTCCAGATCCCGCTATTGGTTATTGGTCGGAGAGAGGTCTCAACCATGTCTACATAGTTCACGAACCGTAGGGTGACACACTTAAGGTTTGATGTCGTTTAAGTAGATATGGAATAAGGAATGGAGTTCGAAGTTTTGTTCGGAGTCTCGGATGGGATCCAGGACATCACAAGGAGGTCCGGAATGGTCCGGAGAATAAGAGTCATATATAGGAAGTCATATTCCAAGTTTGGAAATGATCCGGTGCATTTATGGCAGGTTCTAGAAGGTTCTAGAAAAGTCCGGAAGAAATCACCATGGAAAGTGGAGTCCCGGAGGGACTCCACCTTGCATGGCCTGCCAACCCTAAAGGGAGGAGTCCTTGACTCCCTAGGGTGGCCGGCCAACCCCAAGGAAGGGGTGGGAGTCCCACCTTGAGTGGGATTCCCCCCTTGGGTAGGTTTTGTCCCTTTGGTAGGTTTTGGTTTCGGGTCTTATTCGAAGACTTGGATACCAACACTTGGGGATTTCCACCTATATAATGAGGAGGAGAGGGAGGGGGCAGCCCACTCTTGGCCGCACCACCTAGGGCTGCCCATGGCCGGCGCCCTAGCCACCCCCTCTCCCAAACCCTAGCCTCTCCTCCTCCACCACTTCTCCCGCATACGCTTAGGCGAAGCCCTGCCGGAGTTCTCCACCACCACCGCCACCACGCTGTCGTGCTGTCGGGATTCCGAGGAGGATCTACTACTTCCTGCCTGGAACGGGGAGAAGGACGTCGTCTTCATCAACACCGAACGTGTGACCGAGTACGGAGGTGCTGCCCGATTGTGGCACCGTCAAGATCTTCGCGCTTTTGAAAGCGGCAAGTGATCGTCTACCGCAGCAACGAGAGCCTCCTCTTGTAGGCTTTGGAAATCTTCAAGGGTTAGTCTCGTTCATCCCCTCGTTGCTCCCATCTTCTAGATTGCATCTTGGCTTGGATTGCGTTCTCGCGGTAGGAAATTTTTGTTTTCTATGCAACGAATCCCTACAGTGGTATCAGAGCCGTGTCTATGCATAGATGGTTGCACGAGTAGAACACAATTGTTTTGTGGGCGTTGATGCTTTGTTGTCTTTAGTTCGAGTACTTTGCATCTTTGTGGCATGGTGGGATGAAGCGGCTCGGGCTAACTTTACATGACCGCGTTCATGAGACTTGCTCCACGTTCGACATGCAACTTGTATTGCATAAGTGGCTTTGCGGGTGTCTGTCTCTCCCACCATAGTGAAGATTCAATTTACTCTTTCTATTGACAACACTAGTATCACCGTTGTGGTTCATGTTCGTAGGTAGATTAGATCTTACTCGAAAACCCTAAACCACGTAAAATATGCAAACCAAATTAGAGAACGTCTAACTTGTTTTTGCAGGGTTTGGTGATGTGATATGGCCATAATGTGATGATGAATATGTATGAGATGATCATTATTGTATTGTGGCAACCGGCAGGAGCCTTATGGTTGTCTTTAAATTTCATGTTGAGTAGTTTTTCAAAGTAGTTGTAATAGTTGCTACATGAGGTGAACAACCATGAAGACGGCGCCATGGACCTTGACGCTACGCCGACGATGATGGAGATCATGCCCATTGATGATGGAGATCATGTCCGTGCTTTGGAGATGAAGATCGAAGGCGCAAAGACTAAAGGGCCATATCATATCACATATGAATTGCATGTGATGTTAATCCTTTATGCATCTTATTTTGCTTAGAACGCGACGGTAGCATTATAAGATGATCCCTCACATTAATATCAAGATAATAAAGTGTTCTCCCCTCGTATGCACCGTTGATATAGTTCGTCGTTTCGAAGCATCTCGTGATGATCGGATGTGATAGACTCAACGTTCACATACAACGGGTGTAAGCCATGTTGCACACGCGGAATACTTGGGTTTGCTTGACTAGCATGTACAGACATGGCCTCGGGACAACGGAAACCGAAAGGTTGAACACGAGTCATATGGATGATATGATCAACATGTTGATGTTCACCATTGAAGTTACATCATCTCACGTGATGATCGGTTTTGATGTAGTGGATTTGGATCGTGTACCACTTAACAACTATGAGGGATGTTGTATTAAGTGGGAGTTCATTAGTAATTAGATTAAAACATGAACTAATTATCATAAACATAGTCTGAGTAGTATTTTGAATTAATTTTGTAGTATTGGCATCCGTTTTTCTACCATGCGCTAGTCTTGTAATTGAGATAGAAATACTGTTAAGTCTGACAAGAAACTTTACGGACTGGTACCGTATTGTTAAAGAATCAAGAAATGATTAAGTCCTATTGCAAACTTTTAGTAAACCTCACATTGTTGATTCAAAGAGCTATGGTTTCAATTAGTACCTAAATTCATCTTGTCTCCGTGAAACTTGAAGTTCAAATCTGTTTGAAAAGTAAGGAGCTGAAAATTTAGTTTTCAGAAATAATCAAAGGTATGAGATATATGTGATATCTAAGACCTTATTGCAAGATGATAGAATATAATTTGGTGAGACTACATAAACTCATAAGTTTTATGGGAATGTACGAAGGTTGAAGACGCAAGGCGTCCCAATCCTCCAACTATTGGGGCACTAACGATATTCGCATATCCATGAAGTGATCGTCCTTAGTATGCACCGTTGCTAAAGACTCGTCGTTTCGAATACTAAGGTATAGATTCTACGTGTGCATACAACGCAAACCAGATTTGCACATGCGAATACTGAGGTTAAACTTTACGAGCCTAGCATGTACAGACATGGTCTTGGAA
Source organism: Lolium multiflorum (assembly GCA_030979885.1). Lineage (NCBI taxonomy): Eukaryota > Viridiplantae > Streptophyta > Magnoliopsida > Poales > Poaceae > Lolium > Lolium multiflorum. Next base: position 190,853,231 of record CM061753.1, read on the forward strand.
AGTCGTCATGAATTGATGGATAAAATTATGAGTGAAATTGTTCATCATATTACAAAGTTACTAATAGTGAAATCTGCAACACTTGTCATATGATGATCAACTTCAGAACCTCAAGGTTATTGGTATTTGACCAACAAACCTAGAAGTTATTGATGTTGAAGTGTTTTTATGAATAATGAGGAAAGCTAAAAGAGAAACTACAAAAGATATTTTGGCAGAAAGAAAGAAAAGACTAGAAAGTCTAGCTCAGGTGTATATAAATGATATACATGTTATGGTTGTATTCCTAGTTTGATCACACAATGAAATTCTTGGGTATTAGTACCATATTGGTTGGTATGAAGTATCATACAAAACAACGCAATACAAGAATACAATGGCCTAAGTGACTGACAAGGAATATGATAGGAATGCACGTCTGGAACAAAAATAAAGTGTTATTATGTTCATCGTTGGCATTCTATCTAGCCCTTAGAATTTATAATAAAGAACTTAATAATTGTTATTTTGCTCTGGTCAAATGAAAACAATGAGTTGTTCAAATTATGACATTACTCCATGTACGATGGATAAGTTATTATAACGGATGAAACTCGCTACTCACAGGGGTAGCTGCGCACCCCTTCCGCGTATGACACATGTCCACTTGGTCAAAGCCCATTACCCCCATCCCGCCTATTACTGTAGCGGCTTAATAGAAAATCCCCCACCTAACCAGATCCGAACGACCAGACGTCGTCTCCTACCTCCGCTTCCGACCATCAGCGAGGCCCCTCCCCGGCGTCGTCCCTGCCCACCAGCTGCATCGTGCCCCCATCACCATGCCGCTGCCGCGCCGGCCACGGCCTCTCCTACCTCGAGCTGCTCTGCGGTGCCCTCCGAAGGGACAACCATGGTGGCCGCCCCTGCCTCGAGATCCTCCGCGCCGCCCTTCATCGAGCCGACTGTGGGCCTCCTCTAGTTATCTGCGGCGCTGGTGCTCGACGAGAATCGCTCGACGGTGGCGGTAGCTACGGCTCGATGATGCAGAGGCGTATGCCCCGCGAGACGTTGCCGCGGGCAGGATGATGTAGGCCGTCGCGGGCGTGGGGGAGATGGGGTTAGGTGGCACGATTCGTCTTCCACATCATGCTCCATGGCGAGCTCGATTTCGGAATCAGCGGGCGACAGATTTCGCGAGGACCTCGTTCGATTTGGGAGAGGAGGTGACTTCGATGGACAACAACTCCGTTCTTCAGAGATTGGAATTACAGAGAAAAAATCGCAGGTAGATGGGGTGTAGCCTGTGGCTGCCTCCGTTCTCACTTTTCTTCCCTGTACATCTTCAACTTGGCCGTTTCCATGCCGATCCGGCGCACCTAGGCACCTAGCTGATGCAGCTCCACGGGAGCCGCTGCGCCCAAGCTGCCCGACTCACCAGGTCGCTACCCCCATGTGCGTCGAAGACTTGACCGCCGGAGTTGATGCGCTCAAGCCGCCCGCCCGTCGGTGCCGAAGCTTCTGCGCTCAAGCCGTCCGCTTCACCTGGTCGCTCCACCCTGTCTTCCCCCCATACGCCGGCCTCCATTGCTTTGGAAGAGCGGTTAAGGGATAAAGACGCCCCTGGGCAGTAGTTTGAGGGATAATCATACCCAGCCCGCGAGACACGGTCAACATGCGAGCTAACCAAAAAACGAATCTTGGTGCAGATCGGATGACAAGGGATGCGTGCGCAGCTACCCCTGTGGGTAGCAAATTCACTCTCGTTATTATAAATCTACACACATACATAACACTGACGCTAAAATGCCATAAGGCAAATGATTTGAATTCCACTTATTTGTGGAACCGCCATTTAGGTCATGTTAGAAAGGAACGCATGAAGGAACTCCATGCAAATGGATTTTTGGAGTCATTTGATTTTTGAATCGTTTGGCGCTTGCAAATCTTTTCTAAAGAGAATGACTAAAATACCGTTCATAGGCCAAGAGTTGAACGGGAAACTAACTTAGTGAAAACATATATGATGATGTATGTGGTTCACTGGGCATAGTTGTGCGGGAGATTCTTCTACTTCATGAAAACTTCCAACAATGAATTGAGTATATATATGTGGATATATTCGATAAGGAAGAAGTTTGAAACATTTGAATGGATTCAAATAAATTTCAGCATGAAGTGGAAATCATCGTAATAGAAAAGTCAAATATCTATGATTGGATCATAGTGGAAATATTTGAATTACGAGTTTTAGCGAACATCTAAGAGAGTTATGAAGTTGTTCTACAACTCACGTTTCTTGGAGTATCATAGTGATGATGGAGTATCCGAGAGATGTATCCAAACCTTGTTGGATCAATGATGAGATAAAATATTGATGCCATTATATTTTTGTGGATTATGCTTTAGAGACTACCGCTTTTACACTGAATAGAGCATCATCATGATCCATTGAAATGACACCATACGAGTTATGGCATGGGTATGAACCCTAATAGTCCTTTCTTAAATTTTGGTATGCATAGCATAAGGTGAACCAAAATCGGATGAATGTCTTTGTGGGTTATCCCAAAGAATTAATTGGGAATTCTTTCCACTATGGAGACAAAGACAAAAGTGTTTGTCGATGTTTCTTACTTATTTCCAAGAAATTGTTTTTAGCGAAGTATTTGAGTGGGAGGACAATAGAACTTGATAAGGTTTATGAACCTGAGCATAATGATCAGAGTAGCGTAGCATCGGAATTAGTTCCGGAAGCGGCCACGACGATCATGGCTCCCATGTCTACAAAATGTTATAGTCATGGAGATCAAAGTACTTATTGAACCTTGTAGGTATGATTTACTTTGTGATCAAATAAATGATTTGTGAACAAAGGATTGTTTTTGAACAATGATAAACCAACTACAAACAAAGAAGTTATGATGGGCCCTGACTCCGTTAAAATGGCTATACGCCATGAAATCCAAGATAGATGAATACTTTTTGAAAGTAAATGGATCTATAAAATTGATGAACTTGGATGGAATATCCTTGAATAAGCTCGACTTGTCGAAAAGTTGTTTACGACAAAGTTCAAAGAGTTGACTACGATAAGATTAGATCTTCCGTAGCAATGCTTATAGTCTATGTGGATTATTCTAGTAATCGCTACATATTTCTTTCATGAGATATGATAGTAGGATGGCAAAATACATTACTTAACAGAAGTGTGTATTAAAGGTGTATACAAGATACAACCAATTGTTTTGCTAGTCCGTGGAATACTAGATAGGTATACGAACTTCAATTGGATGAAGTGAGTATCGCGGAGTTGGAATCTTCACCGGATGAAATAGTCAAAGAGTTTTTGATTTCATCAGAAACGATGAAGATGCTTGCATTTGCAAGAAATTAAGTGGGAGCGCTGAGACATATTTATAATACTTTATGTAGATGACATATAGTTGGTTATAAATGATGTAATTATATACTTGATTATAAAAGGTTTCATTGAGAATTAACTTCAATGAAAGAATATGGACTGAAACATATTTAGTGTCAAGATCTATGAAGATAGATTGAAACACATAATAAGTTTAAGTAAAAGTACATAGAATGGATATTGAAGTAGTTCAATATAGAAATATTAAGAAGGTGTTCTTTTCATGTGAAGTTTTAACAAGACTTGAGTGTATCTGACACTCAATGAGTAAAAACACATGAGTGATTATGGATCACGAATAATATGTACACAATCAGATGTCCTGTGCTCTAAAATGTTAGGAGCATATACCAGAATGATTCATGTGATAATCATTGGACAAACAGTAAGAATATCCCTGAGTGCTTTAGAAGAACCAAGGATATATAGTTTTGTATGAGTAATGACAAACAAATCGCTGTAAGGTGTTGCACCGATATTAGTTTGGTCACATATAAAAATAAAAATTTCAATCTCAAATTAGGCTAAGTGTTGTTTAAAAGTAGCACAATGAGCTAGAAGTTGTCTATGCTAGATTTAGACAAGTTCTAAATGTTGTGACGGATTCCACAAACGAAGGCAGAATATGTCATTGTTTTGACAATGACTGAGGATGTTAAGTCAAGAGGTTCTTTGAGAATTTGGTGTAGTTCCGATAGTGTCAGAACTTTGAAGCTATATTGTGTATGATAATATTAGTGACATATTTCAGACCGCGAAATTAAGGTTCCACCAGAAGACCAAACATATTTAATGCCGACTCATTTGGAAAATGAGTGATGCGTGAAGACGCAAATGAATTGCAAAATACATACGTTTCTGAGTGTGTCAGAACCGTTGACTAAAGCTCTCCCTAGGGCAAAGTATGACCAACACCAGAATGCCATGGGTGTTAGGTACCTTACAATGTAATCTAGATTATTGACTCTAGTGCAAGTGGGAGACTGTTGGAGATATGCCCAAGAGGCAATAATAAAAGTGGTTATTATATATCTTTATGTTTATGATAAAATTTTATATACCATGCTATAATTGTATTAACCGAAACATTGATACATGTGTGTTATGTAAACAACAATGAGTCCCTAGTAAGCCTCTTAACTAGCTTGTTGATTAATAGATGATTAGTTTCATAATCATGAACATTGGATGTTATTAATAACAAGGTTATATCATTATATGAATGATGTAATGGACACACCCAATTAAGCGTAGCATAAGATCACGTCATTAAGTTATTTGCTATAAGCTTTCGATACATAGTTACCTAGTCCTTTTGACCATGAGATCATGTAAATCACTTATACCGGAAAGGTACTTTGATTACATCAAACGCCTGCGTAAATGGGTGGTTATAAAGGTGGGATTAAGTATCCGGAAAGTATGAGTTGAGGCATATGGATCAACAGTGGGATTTGTCCATCCCGATGACGGATAGATATACTCTGGGCCCTCTCGGTGGAATGTCGTCTAAATAGCTTGCAAGCATATGAATGGTTCATAAGAGACCACATACCACGGTACGAGTAAAGAGTACTTGTCGGAGACGAGGTTGAACAAGGTATAGAGATACCGATGATCAAACCTCGGACAAGTAAAATATCGCGTGACAAAGGGAATCGGTATCGTATGTAAATGGTTCATTCGATCACTAAGTCATCATTGAATATGTGGGAGCCATTATGGATCTCCAGATCCCGCTATTGGTTATTGGTCGGAGAGAGGTCTCAACCATGTCTACATAGTTCACGAACCGTAGGGTGACACACTTAAGGTTTGATGTCGTTTAAGTAGATATGGAATAAGGAATGGAGTTCGAAGTTTTGTTCGGAGTCTCGGATGGGATCCAGGACATCACAAGGAGGTCCGGAATGGTCCGAAGAATAAGAGTCATATATAGGAAGTCATATTCCAAATTTGGAAATGATCCGGTGCATTTATGGCAGGTTCTAGAAGGTTCTAGAAAAGTCCGGAAGAAATCACCATGGAAAGTGGAGTCCCGGAGGGACTCCACCTTGCATGGCCTGCCAACCCTAAAGGGGAGGAGTCCCAGGTGGACTCCCCTAGGGTGGCCGGCCAACCCCCCAAGGAAGGGGTGGGAGTCCCACCTTGAGTGGGATTCCCCCCTTGGGTAGGTTTTGTCCCTTTGGTAGGTTTTGGTTTCGGGTCTTATTCGAAGACTTGGATACCAACACTTGGGGATTTCCACCTATATAATGAGGAGGAGAGGGAGGGGGCAGCCCACTCTTGGCCGCACCACCTAGGGCTGCCCATGGCCGGCGCCCTAGCCACCCCCTCTCCCAAACCCTAGCCTCTCCTCCTCCACCACTTCTCCCGCATACGCTTAGGCGAAGCCCTGCCGGAGTTCTCCACCACCACCGCCACCACGCCGTCGTGCTGTCGGGATTCCGAGGAGGATCTACTACTTCCGCTGCCCGCTGGAACAGGGAGAAGGACGTCGTCTTCATCAACACCGAACGTGTGACCGAGTACGGAGGTGCTGCCCGATTGTGGCACCGTCAAGATCTTCTACGCGCTTTTGAAAGCGGCAAGTGATCGTCTACCGCAGCAACGAGCCTCCTCTTGTAGGCTTTGGAAATCTTCAAGGGTTAGTCTCGTTCATCCCCTCGTTGCTCCCATCTTCTAGATTGCATCTTGGCTTGGATTGCGTTCTCGCGGTAGGAAATTTTTTGTTTTCTATGCAACGAATCCCTACAATATCATCTCCCTCTCATTAGAAATCACTTTAAGAAGCTAAACAAGTATATACAAGTATCCAGCAATTGTAATATGCAATGAATGAGTGATGCCGACATACCTCCCCCCAAGCTTAGGCTTTTGGCCTAAGTGGAGTTCAACCCCAGGTGCCCCTTCGAAAAATAAGACCAACGGTATAATTTTTGTGAATTTTTGAAAACTTTGAAAAATGCACATTTCTGGGTGTTAAATTTATTATTACTGCGCAGAAAAAGATTTTGAAATTCTTAAACAACTAAAGCATCTTGCAAAACAAAAAGTGCTACAGCAAGTAAAACAAGTGGAGGAAGAAAGAAATGTTGTTTAGCTCTCTCATGCATTTAAAATATACTTGTTAACAAGGTTGATCAAGTCTTGCTACCAAATAAATTTTATATGACATAAGAAGAAATAAACCTCAAATCAATCATGTTACCTTATATTGAATTGATATAGATCCAATCACAAGAGTTTGATATTCTTCTTTAGGCTCATATATAGGACAATCAAATGATCCCACCTTGATAGTTTTCAAATTAAAAATTGTATTAACTCCATATACTTTATCAATCCTCTTGGGAAAATAGACAGTATGTTCCTTATCTTCAACATTGAAAGTAACTTTTCCTTTATTGCAATCAATAACAACCCCTGCAGTATTAAGAAAGGGTCTTCCAAGAATAATAGACATATTATCATCTTCAGGCATTTCCAACACAACAAAATCAGTTAATATTAAGCAATTTTGAGTAACTTGAACAGGAACATCTTCACATACACCAACAGGAATAGCAGTAGATTTATCAGCCATTTGCAAAGATATATCAGTTGGTATCAACTTATCTAAATCAAGTCTCTTGTAAAGAGAAAAAGGCATCACACTAACTCCTGCTCCCAAATCACATAGAGCAGTTCTAACATAATTATTCTTGATGGAACAAGGAATAGTCGGTATACCTGGGTCTCCCAGCTTCTTTGGAACCTTGCCATTGAAAGAGTAATTAGCGAGCATAGTGGAAATCTCCTCATTTGGAATTTTCCTTTTATTAGAGACAATATCTTTCATATACTTTGAATAAGGAGGCAATTTAATAGCATCAGTCAAAGGGATTTGCAAAAATAAAGGTTTCATCCAATCACAAAATTTATTATAATGTTCCTCCTCCTTTGATTTTAGTTTCTTAGCAGGAAAAGGCATTTGCTTTTGAACCCAAGGTTCTCTTTCATTACCATGTTTCTTTGTAATAAAATCTTCTTTAGTGTACTTTTTATTTTTAGCATGCTTTTCAGGTTCTTTTTCAATTTCAGGAGTATCATTCTTATCATTATCTTCATCATGTTCATTACCACTTTCAGTTTCAGCATCAGAAATAGAAATACTATTAGGATCATTAACAGGTTCAGAGGATTCTACAACAGTTTTATGTTTCTTCTTCTTTTTCTTAGAAGGACTACTAGTTTCTTTAGTTCGTTGAGAATCTTGTTCAATTCTTTTGGGATGCCCTTCAGGATATAGAGGATCCTGGGTAGAAACACCGCCTCTAGTTGTTACTTCATAAGCATGTTTTTCTTCATGAGTATTTTTTAACAAGTCATTTTGCACTTTAGTAAGTTGATCAATTTGAGTTTGAATCATATTAAAATGTTTAACAAGCATCTTAACATCATTGGAGGTTCTCTCCACAATATCATGCAATTTACTAATAGCTTGAGAATTTTCTATTAGATGATTCTCTACTCTCATATTAAAATTATTTTGCTTAACAACATAATTATCAAATTCATCTAAACATTGATCAGGAGGTTTTGAATAAGGGATATCTCCTCTATCAAAGCGTTGAAGGGAATGTACCTCAATTGTGGATGAAGGGGGAATTATCTTACATAGGTCTTCTATAGGAGGCAAATTCTTCACATCTTCAGATTTAATACCTTTCTCCATAAGAGATTTCTTGGCTTCCCTCATATCTTCATCATTTAATTCAATCATACCCCTCTTCTTCAATATTGGTGTCGGGGTTGGTTCAGGTGTAGACCAATCATCATGATTTTTGCTTATCTTAGCCAATAATTCTTCAGCTTCATCTGGAGTTCTTTGTAGGATAACGTAGCATAGAAAACAAAAATTTTCCTACGGCGAACACGCAATCCAAGCCAAGATGCAATCTAGAAGACGGTAGCAACGAGGGGATTGTCGAGACTCACCCTTGAAGAGATTCCAAAGCCTACAAGAGGAGGCTCTTGTTGCTGCGGTAGACGTTCACTTGCCGCTTGCAAAAGCGCGTAGAAGATCTTGATCACGATCGGTTCCGGCGCCACGAACGGGCAGCACCTCCGTACTCGGTCACACGTTCGGTTGTTGATGAAGACGACGTCCACCTCCCCGTTCCAGCGGGCAGCGGAAGTAGTAGCTCCTCTTGAATCCGACAGCACGACGGCGTGGTGTCGGTGGTGGTGGAGAAATCCGGCGGAGCTTCGCTAAGCGTGCGGGATGTGGTGGAGGAGAGAGACCGCTAGGGTTTGGGGAGAGAGGGGGGCTAGGGCGCCGGCCAAGGGCAGCCCTAGGTGGTGCGGCCAAGAGTGGGCAGCCCCTCCCTCTCCTCCTCATTATATAGGTGGAAATCCCCAAGTGTTGGTATCCAAGTCTTCGAATAAGACCCCAACAATGAAACCTCCCATATGTAGGGAAACCTACCCAAGGTGGGAATCCCACTTGGGGTGGGATTCCCCCCTTCCATGAGGGGGGTTGGCCGGCCACCCTAGGGGAGTCCACCTTGGACTCCTCTCCTTTAGGGTTGGCTGGCCATGCAAGGTGGAGTCCCTCCGGGACTCTACTTTCCATGGTGATTTCTTCCGGACTTTTCTAGAACCTTCTAGAACCTGCCATAAATGCACCGGATCATTTCCAAACTTGGAATATGACTTCCTATATATGAATCTTATTCTCCGGACCATTCCGGAACTCCTCGTGATGTCCGGGATCTCATCCGGGACTCCGAACAAATATTCGAACTCCATTCCTTATTCAAGTTCTACCATTTCAACATCCAACTTTAAGTGTGTCACCCTACGGTTCGTGAACTATGCGGACATGGTTGAGTACTCACTCCGACCAATAACCAATAGCGGGATCTGGAGATCCATAATGGCTCCCACATATTCAACGATGACTTTAGTGATCGAATGAACCATTCACATATATTACCAATTCCCTTTGTCACGCGATATTTTACTTGTCCGAGGTTTGATCATCGGTATCACTCTATACCTTGTTCAACCTCGTCTCCTGACAAGTACTCTTTACTCGTACCGTGGTATGTGGTCTCTTATGAACTTATTCATATGCTTGCAAGACATTAGACGACATTCCACCGAGAGGGCCCAGAGTATATCTATCCGTCATCGGGATGGACAAATCCCACTGTTGATCCATATGCCTCAACTCATACTTTCCGGATACTTAATCCCACCTTTATAACCACCCATTTACGCAGTGGCGTTTGATGTAATCAAAGTACCTTTCCGATATAAGTGATTTACATGATCTCATGGTCATAAGGACTAGGTAACTATGTATCGAAAGCTTATAGCAAATAACTTAATGACGAGATCTTATGCTACGCTTAATTGGGTGTGTCCATTACATCATTCATATAATGATATAACCTTGTTATTAATAACATCCAATGTTCATGATTATGAAACTAATCATCCATTAATCAACAAGCTAGTTTAAGAGGCATACTAGGGACTTCTTTGTTGTCTATATATCACACATGTACTAATGTTTCGGTTAATACAATTATAGCATGATATATAAACATTTATCATAAACATAAAGATATAAATAATAACCACTTTATTATTGCCTCTAGGGCATATCTCTTTCAGTCTCCCACTTGCACTAGAGTCAATAATCTAGTTTACATTTGTAAAGATATAACACCTTGGCCTTCTGGTGCTTTATCATGTTTCGCTCACGAGAGAGGTTTTAGTCAACGGATCTGACATGCTCAGAACCGTATGTATTTTGTAATTCATTTGCGTCTCAACGCATCACTCATTTCCAAATGAGTCGGCCTTAAATATGTTTGGTCTTCTGGTGGAACCTTAATTCCGCGATCTGAAATATGTCACTAATATTGTCACACACAATATAGCTTCAAAGTTCTGACTCTGTCGGAAATACACCAAGTTCTCAAAGAACCTCTTGACTTAACATCCTTTGTCATTGTCAAAACAATGACATACTCTGCCTTCTTTTGTAGATTCCGTCACAATATTTAGAACTCTTCTAAATCTAACATAGACAACTTCTAGTTCATTGTGCTACCTTTAAAACAACACTTAGTCTAATTTGAGATTGAAATTTTATTTTCATATGTGACAAAACAAATATCGATGCAACATCTTACAGCGATTTGTTTGTCATTTCTCCATACAAAACTATATATATATTCTTGGTTCTTCTTAAGTACTTCAAGAATATTCTTACTGTTTTTCAATGATCATCTCATGAATCATTCTGGTATATGCTCATAACATTTTAGAGCACAAGATATCTGATTGTGTACATATTATTAGTGATCTAAAATCACTTATGTGTTTTTACTCATTGAGTGTCAGATACACTCAAGTCTTGTTAAAACTTCACATGACAAGAACATCTTCTTAATATTTCTATATTGAACTATTTCAATATCCATTCTATGTACTTTTGACTTAAACTTATTTTGTGTTTCAATCTATCTTCATAGATCTTAACACTAAATTTGTTTCAGTCCATATCCTTTCATTGAAATTTAATTCTCAATGAAACCTTTTTAATCAATTATATAATTACATCATTTATAACCAACTATATGTCACCTACATAAAGTATTATAAATGTGTCTTAGCGCTCCCACTTAATTTCTTGCAAATGCAAGCCTCTTCATCGTCTTTGATGAAATCAAAAATTCTTTGACTATTTCATCTGGTGAAGATTCCAACTCCGCAATACTTACTTCATCCAATTGAAGTTCGTATACCTATCTAGTATTCCACGGACCAGCAAAACTCTTGGTTGTATCTTGTATACACCTTTAATACATACTTCTGATAAGTAATGTATTTTGCCATCCTACTAGAATAATCCACATAGACTATAAGCATTGCTACGGAAGATCTAATCTTATCGTATTCAACTCTTTGAACTTTGTCGTAAACAATTTTTCGATAAGTCAAGCTTTCTTCAAGGATATTTCATCCAAGTCTATCAATTTCATAGATCCATTTACTTTCAAAAAGTATTCATCTATCTTGGATTTCATGGCATATAGCCATTTTAACGGAGTCAGGGCCCATCATAACTTCTTTGTTTGTAGTTGGTTTATCATTGTTCAAAATCAATCCTTTGTTCACAAATCATTTATTTGATCACAAAGTAAACCATACCTACAAGATTCAATATGTATTTCGATCTCCATGGCTAAAACACTTTGTAGTCATGGGAGCCATGATCGTTATGGCCGCTTCCGAAACCAATTCCGATGCTGCGCTACTCTGATCATTATGCTCAGGTTCATAAACCTTATCAAATTATATTGTCCTCCCACCCAAATACTTCACTAGAAACAATTTCTCGGAAATAAGAAACATTGACAAACACTTTTGTCTTTGTCTTGTGGGAAGAATTCCCAATTAAATCTCTGGGATAACCAACAAAGACATTCATCCGATTTTGGTTGTAAACTTTTAGACCAAAATTTAAAGAAAAGACTATTAGGGTTTATACCCATACCATAACTTGTATGGTGTCATTTCAACGGATCATGATGATACTCTATTTAGTGTAAAAGCGGTAGTCACTAAAGCATAATCCACAAAAATATAATGGCGTCATAATATTTTATCTCATCATTAATCCAACAAGGTTTGGATACATATCTCGGATACTATATCATCATTATGATACTCCAAGAAATGTGAGTTGTAGAACAATTTCATAACTCTCTTAGATGTTCGCTAAAAATCGTAATTCAAATATTTCTACCATGATCCAATCATAGATATTTGACTTTTCTATTACGATGATTTCCACTTCATGCTGAAATTTATTTGAATCCATTCAAATGTTTCAAACTTCTTCCTTATTGAATATATCCACATATATATACTCAATTCATTGTTGAAAGTTTTCATGAAGTAGAAGAATCTCCCGCACACAACTATGCCCAGTGAACCACATACATCATCATGTATTTTTCCACTAAGTTAGTTGCCCGTTCAACTCTTGGCCTATGAACGGTATTTTAATCATTCTCTTTAGAAAAGATTTGCAAGCGTCAAATGATTCAAAAATCAAGTGACTCCAAAAATCCATTTGCATGGAGTTCCTTCATGCGTTCCTTTCTAACATGACCTAAATGGCGGTTCCACAAATAAGCGGAATTCAAATCATTTGCCTTATGGCATTTTAGCGTCAGTTTTATGTATATGTGTTTCACCATTAAGATTTATAATAACTTATCCATCGTACATGGAGTAATGTCATAATTTGAACAACTCATTGTTTTCATTTGACCAGAGCAAAATAACAATTATTAAGTTCTTTATTATAAATTCTAAGGGCTAGATAGAATGCCAACGACGAACATAATAGCACTTTATTTTGTTCCAGACGTGTATTCCTATCATATTCCTTGTCAGTCACTAAGGCCATTGTATTCTTGTATTGTGTTGTTTTGTATGACACTTCATACCAACCAATATAGTACTAATACCCAAGAATTTCATAGTGTGAGTTAACTAGGAATACAACCATAACATGTATATCATTTATATACACCTGAGCTAGACTTTCTAGTCTTTTCTTTCTTTCTGCCAGAATATCTTTTGCAGTTTCTCTTTTAGCTTTCCTCATTATTCAGAAAAACACTTCAACATCAATAACTTCTAGGTTTGTTGGTTAAATACCAATAACCTTGAGGTTTTTACTTTGAAGTTGATCATCATATGACAAGTGTTCTAGATTTCACTTATTAGTAACTATGATGAACAATTTCACTCATAATTTTATCCATCAATTCATGACAACTTTTTGAGACCATGTCTGTACATGCTAGGCTCATAAAGTTTAACCTTAGTATTCGTATGTGCAAATCTGGCTTGCACCCGTTGTAAGCACACGTAGGATCTATAACACCCGATCATCACGTGATGCTTCGAAACGACGAGTCTTAGCAACGGTGCATACTAAGGACAATCACTTCATGGATATGCGAATATTGTTAGTGCCCCAATAGTTGGAGGATTGGGACGCCTGGCGTCTTCAACCTTCATACATTCCCATAAAACTTATGAGTTTATGTAGTCTCACCAAATTATATTCTATCATCTTGCAATAAGGTCTTAGATATCACATATATCTCATACCTTGATTATTTCTGAAAACTAAATTTTCAGCTCCTTACTTTTCAAACAGATTTGAACTTCAAGTTTCACGGAGACAAGATAACTTTAGGTACTAATTGAAACCATAGCTCTCTGAATCAACAAAGTGAGTTTCACTAAATGTTTGCAATAGGACTTAATCATTTCTTGATTCATTAACAATACGGTACTAATCCGTAAAGTTTCTAGTCAGATTTTAACAGTATTTCTATCTCAATTATAAGACTAGCGCATAGTAGTAAACGGATGCCAATACTACAAAAATTAATTCAAAATACTACTCAGACTATGTTTATGATAATTAGTTCATGTTTTAATCTAATTACTAATGAACTCCCACTTAATACAACATCCCTCATAGTTGTAAAGTGGTACACGATCCAAATCCACTACACCAAAACCGATCATCACGTGAGATGATGTAGTTTCAATGGTGAACATCAACATGTTGATCATATCATCCATATGACTCGTGTTCAACCTTTCGGTTTCCATTGTCCCGAGGCCATGTCTGTACATGCTAGGCTCGTCAAGCAAACCCAAGTATTCCGCGTGTGCAACATGGCTTACACCCGTTGTATGTCGAGTTTATCACACCCGATCATCACGAGATGCTTCAAAACGTCGAACAATGCAACGGTGCATACGAGGGAAGAACACTTTATTATCTTGATATTAATGTGAGGGATCATCTTATAATGCTACCGTCGCGATCTAAGCAAAATAAGATGCATAAAGGATTAACATCACATGCAGTTCATATGTGATATGATATGGCCCTTTTGTCTTTGCGCCTTTGATCTTCATCTCCAAAGCACGGACATGATCTCCATCATCAACGGGCATGATCTCCATCATCGTCGGCGAAGCACCAAGGTCAATGGCGCCGTCTTCATGATCGTCCTCCATGTAGCAACTATTACAACTACTTTGAAATACTACTCAACATGAAATTTAAAGACAACCATAAGGCTCCTGCCGGTTGCCACAATACAATAATGATCATCTCATACATATTCATCATCACATTATGGCCATATCACATCACCAAACCCTGCAAAAACAAGTTAGACGTTCTCTAATTTGGTTTGCATATTTTACGTGGTTTAGGGTTTTCGAGTAAGATCCAATCTACCTACGAACATGAACCACAACGGTGATACTAGTGTTGTCAATAGAAGAGTAAATTGAATCTTCACTATAGTAGGAGAGACAGACACCCGCAAAGCCACTTATGCAATACAAGTTGCATGTCAAGCGTGGAGCAAATCTCATGAACGCGGTCATGTAAAGTTAGCCCGAGCCGCTTCATCCCACTATGCCACAAAGATGCAAAGTACTCAACTAAAGATAACAAGAGCATCAACGCCCACAAACCATTGTGTTCTACTCGTGCAACCATCTATGCATAGACACGGCTCTGATACCACTGTAGGATAACGTAGCATAGAAAACAAAAATTTTCCTACGGCGAACACGCAATCCAAGCCAAGATGCAATCTAGAAGACGGTAGCAACGAGGGGATTGTCGAGACTCACCCTTGAAGAGATTCCAAAGCCTACAAGAGGAGGCTCTTGTTGCTGCGGTAGACGTTCACTTGCCGCTTGCAAAAGCGTAGAAGATCTTGATCACGATCGGTTCCGGCGCCACGAACGGGCAGCACCTCCGTACTCGGTCACACGTTCGGTTGTTGATGAAGACGACGTCCACCTCCCCGTTCCAGCGGGCAGCGGAAGTAGTAGCTCCTCTTGAATCCGATAGCACGACGGCGTGGTGTCGGTGGTGGTGGAGAAATCCGGCGGAGCTTCGCTTAAGCGTGCGGGATGTGGTGGAGGAGAGAGACCGCTAGGGTTTGGGGAGAGAGGGGAGGCTAGGGCGCCGGCCAAGGGCAGCCCTAGGTGGTGCGGCCAAGAGTGGGCAGCCCCCTCCCTCTCCTCCTCATTATATAGGTGGAAATCCCCAAGTGTTGGTATCCAAGTCTTCGAATAAGACCCCAACAATGAAACCTCCCATATGTAGGGAAACCTACCCAAGGTGGGAATCCCACTTGGGGTGGGATTCCCCCCTTCCATGAGGGGGGTTGGCCGGCCACCCTAGGGGAGTCCACCTTGGACTCCTCTCCTTTAGGGTTGGCTGGCCATGCAAGGTGGAGTCCCTCCGGGACTCTACTTTCCATGGTGATTTCTTCCGGACTTTTCTAGAACCTTCTAGAACCTGCCATAAATGCACCGGATCATTTCCAAACTTGGAATATGACTTCCTATATATGAATCTTATTCTCGGACCATTCCGGAACTCCTCGTGATGTCCGGGATCTCATCCGGGACTCCGAACAAATATTCGAACTCCATTCCTTATTCAAGTTCTACCATTTCAACATCCAACTTTAAGTGTGTCACCCTACGGTTCGTGAACTATGCGGACATGGTTGAGTACTCACTCCGACCAATAACCAATAGCGGGATCTGGAGATCCATAATGGCTCCCACATATTCAACGATGACTTTAGTGATCGAATGAACCATTCACATATATTACCAATTCCCTTTGTCACGCGATATTTTACTTGTCCGAGGTTTGATCATCGGTATCACTCTATACCTTGTTCAACCTCGTCTCCTGACAAGTACTCTTTACTCGTACCGTGGTATGTGGTCTCTTATGAACTTATTCATATGCTTGCAAGACATTAGACGACATTCCACCGAGAGGGCCCAGAGTATATCTATCCGTCATCGGGATGGACAAATCCCACTGTTGATCCATATGCCTCAACTCATACTTTCCGGATACTTAATCCCACCTTTATAACCACCCATTTACGCAGTGGCGTTTGATGTAATCAAAGTACCTTTCCGATATAAGTGATTTACATGATCTCATGGTCATAAGGACTAGGTAACTATGTATCGAAAGCTTATAGCAAATAACTTAATGACGAGATCTTATGCTACGCTTAATTGGGTGTGTCCATTACATCATTCATATAATGATATAACCTTGTTATTAATAACATCCAATGTTCATGATTATGAAACTAATCATCCATTAATCAACAAGCTAGTTTAAGAGGCATACTAGGGACTTCTTTGTTGTCTATATATCACACATGTACTAATGTTTCGGTTAATACAATTATAGCATGATATATAAACATTTATCATAAACATAAAGATATAAATAATAACCACTTTATTATTGCCTCTAGGGCATATCTCTTTCATTCTTTTCCTGAAAACACAATCAGCACAACTATCCAGGTATGCCCTAGACTCAATGGTTAGTCCACTATAAAATATATCAAGTAAATCATGCTTCTCCAAATCATGTCCAGGCCGAGCTCTAATAAGAGAGCAAAATCTTGCCCAAGCTTCAGGCAATTTCTCTCCATCTTCTTGATCAAAACTATAAATTCTCTGCAGAGCAATATGTTGAGCACTAGCAGGAAAATATTTTCGAAAGAAAACATCAAGCAAACAACTTGGACTATCAATAGAATCAGGAGGCAAATTATTATACCAAATCTTAGCATCATCCTTTAATGAGAAAGGGAAAATCTTAGCAACAAAATAAGTACGCATCTTAACATCATCAGAAAACAAGCTACTTAAAGTAGAAAGCTCATTCATGTGCTCTACAGCACTTTCTTTTTCAGTACCACAGAAAGGTGTTTTCTCAACAATAGATATATGAGATAAATCAAGAGAAAAGTCATAATCTTTATCCTTAATGTTTATAGGAGATGTGGCAAATTTAGGATCAGGAGACAGTTTATATCTAACAGCATGTTGTGCAATAAGCTTTTTAAGGTTACTTGTACTAGTAGTAGCATTGCATTTATCAATAAAATCATCATCAAGTTCCACATAATCTTCATCAAGATCATCAGACTCAGGTGAATTAACAGGTGTAACAGTATTTTCATTAGGAGTTTCAGTATTTTCAATTTGTCTAGACCTAGCAATTGTAGCATCTAGAAAAGGACCTAATGAACCAGTATTATCAAGCACAGTAGAAGCATCATCAAAATTATCAGAGGAATTTTCAGATTCAGCAGAAATACCAACACGTGAAGCTTGTGGTGGTGAAACAAGTTGACTTATCACAGATGGTGAATCAAGAGCAGCAGAGGTACTCAGAGTTGTACCTTTTCTTGTAGTGGATGGTAATATGGCAACTTTAGCATCGCGAGTTTTACCCATGATGGAGGATTTGCAGCGAACAATATCAATCCAAGTGAACTTGCAAATAAAGCTATGCTCCCCGGCAACGGCGCCAGAAAATAGTCTTGATGACCCACAAGTATAGGGGATCGCAACAGTCTTCGAGGGAAGTATTACCCAATTTATTGATTCGACACAAGGGGAGACAAAGAATACTTGTAAGCCTTAACAGCGGAGTTGTCAATTCAGCTGCACCTGGAAACAGACTTGCTCGCAAGAGTTTATCAGTAGCAACAGTTTTATAGCAGTAGGAGTAGTGAAATAACAACAGTAGTGAAATAAAGATAGCAGTAGTGATTATAGTAAACATCAGGATTAAAATACTGTAGGCACAGGGATGGATGAACGGGCGTTGCATGGATGAGAGAATTCATATAACAATCATGGTAGGGCATTTGCAAATAATAATAAAACAATATCCAAGTACTAATCAATCCATAGGCATGTGTTCCGTATATAGTCGTACGTGCTCGCAATGAGAAACTTGCACAACATCTTTTGTCCTACCAGCCGGTGGCAGCCGGGCCTCTAGGGAAACTACTGGAAATTAAGGTACTCCTTTTAATAGAGTACCGGAGCAAAGCATTAACACTCCGTGAACACATGTGATCCTCACATCACCGCCTTCCCCTCCGGTTGTCCCAATTTCTGTCACTTTGGGGCCTCGGGTTCCGGACAACAACGTGTGTATACAACTTGCAGGTAAGATCAATAAACAATGAATATCTTCATGAATCAATAACATGTTCAGATCTGAGATCATGGAACTCGGGCCCTAGTGACAAGCATTAAGCATAACAAGTTGCAACAATATCATAAAAGTAACATCTACGGATACTAGGCACCATGCCCTAACAATCTTATGACTATTACATGATCAATCTCATCCAATCCCTACCATCCTCTTCAGCCTACAGCGGGGGAATTACTCACACATGGATGGGGGAAACATGGCTGGTCGATGGAGAGGCGTCGGTGGTGATGGCGGTGATGATCCCCTCCAATTCCCCGTCCCGGTGGAGTGCCGAACGGAGTTTCTGGTCCCGAGACGGAGTTTCGCGACGGTGGCGGCGTACTGGATGGTTTCTGGCGACTTCGACTTCTCGTCTCGGGTTCTTAGATCGAAACCCTTAAGTAGTCCAGAGGGGGGCGTCAGAGGCTGGCCGAGGCGGCACACTAGGGCGGCGCGCCCCCCCTCCAGGCCGCGCCGGCCTAGTGTGGGGGGCCTGGGCCTCCCCCAGGCCTGCCCTTCTGGCTCCGTGATTCTTCTGGAAAAATAAGCCCTTTGACATAAATTCCGAGGATTTTCCTGAAAGTTGAATTTCTGCACAAAAACGAGACACCAGAGCAATTCTGCTGAAAACAGCGTTAGTCCGTGTTAGTTGTATCCAAAATACACAAATTAGAGGCAAAACAATAGCAAAAGTGTTCGGAACTTCGGGATACATCGTTGTCTCCGCGTCACTTCGGTTATTCCTATACCCGAGCTCTTTACTTATGCACTTTACTTTGTGATAGCCATCGTGCTTGAAGTTATATATCTTGCTATCACCTAGTTGCTTATATTGCTTAGCATAAGTTGTTGGTGCACATAGGTGAACCATAGTATATAGGCTTTGGGCTTGACAAAGTAAACACTAGTTTTATTCCGCATTTGTTAAGCTCATCTCGTAAAAGTTTTAAACCGCCTATTCACCCCTCCCCTCTAGGCGACATCTTTGTCCTTTCAGCTATAGAGTTAGCTTGAATGGGAACTACATACACACACTTAAGCACGAGCAGAGGTATTCCACCATGACGCGCTAGCAACCTTATCGCATGGCAATGATAACTTATGTGTTCAGAGGGTTGAATCAAAGATGATGTTCACTGAATCTAAATCATGGAAGACCAAATTTTTGCTTGGAGGAATCTTGCATGTTCGAGAAGATTACTTATGGCGAGCAACTACAAGTACAAAAAGATAAATGCCATGCTTGGTACATTGAACAGCTAAGACTAGTCACAATGGGGAGTATCATATATTAGTATCATGCATATGATACTAGTGTATGATACTATCTTCACAACATATAGTACCATAGAGTAGTATCATACGTTACATATATTTAATGATTTGTAGAATCTCAATACAAAAGTGTGTACAAGATTTGTTTGACATTAACTTTTCTAGTTCTACGTGCTACGATACGGTATCTACCTATGATACCACTATCATCTCTTTCATCATTAATTAGTGTGACACATAAACTTTTTGTATACATGTAGTGCATGATACTAGCTATGATACTCCCATTGTGAGTAGTCTATCGACCACTACCCAAATAGAATCATTTCCTTTACTTGATTTGGGCAATCCAGTGATGAAGTCCATTCCTACAGAATCCCACTTCCAATCGGGAATCAGCAATGGTTGCAACAATCCTGCGGTCGGATGTTGCTTTGACTCTTTGACAGATATCACATTTGGCGATGTAGCTTCCAATCTCTCTTCATTCCATGCCACCAAAATTGTTCCTTCAAATCTTGGTACATCCTGGTTCCTCCGGGATGAATGGAGTAAAGGGTGTCATGGGCTTCCTTCAGGATAACTTGCTTCAACTCTGAATCTGATGGCACACATAGGCGTCCGTTGTACCAAAGAACTCCTTCTTCATCTTCGGTGAATCCCGGTGCCTTTCCTGCAGCTATTTGGCTCTTGATTCCGTCAATGCTGGCATTTCCTTTCTGGGCTTCTTTGATCTGGCTAATCAAAGTAGGCTGGAGCTCTATGCTTGCTAGGTATCCTTCACTAACTAGCTCCAGTCTAAACTGCTCAAATTCTTGATACAAACTAGGTTGCTCTTCTGCTATCATGGAGTTCAACTGACATGGCTGTCTACTCAAAGCATCCGCTACCACATTGGCCTTGCCGGGGTGGTAGTGAATTTCTAGGTCATAATCCTTAATCAATTCTATCCATCTTCTCTGCCTCATATTCAGCTCCTTCTGAGTGAAAATGTACTTCAGGCTCTTGTGATCCGAATAGATCTCGCATCGATTACCCATGAGGTAATGACGCCATACTTTCAGGGCTAAAACTACGGCTGCAAGCTCTAAGTCATGGGTTGGATAATTCTGCTCATGTTGCTTCAGTTGCCTAGACAGATAAGATATCACTTTGCCTTCTTGCATCAACACACATCCAAGACCATTCTTGGATGCGTCACAATAGATGTCAAATGGCTTGGTGATGTCCGGCATGATCAGGATTGGGACTGTGGTTAATCTTGCCTTGAGCTTCTGGAAGCTCTCTTCACATTTGTCTGTCCATTCAAACTTCTTGTCTTTCTTCAACAGTTGAGTCATTGGTCTTGCTATGCTTGAAAATCCTTCAACAAATCTGCGGTAATATCCCGCTAATCCAAGAAATGCGCGGACCTCGGTCTGAGTGGTTGGGGCTTTCCATTCTGCAACGGTCTTGATCTTGGCGGGATCTACGGCAATTCCTCCTGCAGACAAGATATGTCCCAGGAATCCTACTTCCTTCAACCAAAACTCACATTTGCTGAACTTGGCATATAACTTGTGCTCCCTAAGGGTTTCTAGGATAATCTCTAGATGTTGCTCATGTTCCTCTTCTGACTTGGAGTAGATTAGGATGTCGTCGATGAAAACAACGACAAACTTATCCAAAAAGTTCATGAAGATCTTATTCATGAGGTTCATGAAATAAGCTGGGCATTGGTTAATCCAAACGACATGACATTTTACTCATACAACCCATATCTGGTGGTGAAGGCGGTCTTGGGGATATCTGTTGCACGAATCTTCAGCTGATGATAACCAGTCCTAAGATCAATCTTAGAGAACACTATGACACCGGTCAACTGGTCAAACAGGTCTTCTATTTTGGGTAAGGGATACTTGTTCTTGATGGTGACATCGTTAAGCTTACGGTAATCCGTACATAAACGAGTGGCACCGTCCTTCTTATCCACAAACAAAACTGGTGATCTCCAGGGTGATGCACTTGGTTGGATCAAACCTTTGGCTAGCATATCATCCAGTTGCTTCTTCAGTTCCACTAGCTCTGTCGGGTTCATACTATAGGCTCTCTGGGCTATGGGTCCTGTTCCAGGGATTAACTCAATGATAAACTCGATATCCCGATCTGGGGGCATACCGGGTAGATCATCAGGAAACACATCAGGGTATCGACAGACGACCCTGATCTGATCCAAGGTTGGCTTGGCTAAACTCTGGTTGCAGGTAAACTTTCTGGGCAGCCTTTCAGACACGTGTTCTACTAACACACCGGTGCTACTAGTCATGGTGATGGCCTTCTTGGCACAGTCAATCAATCCATGATGTTTGGACATCCAATCCATACCCAGTACTACTTCCAAACCTTTTGTTCCCAGAACAATCAAATTTGCATAAAAATCTACTTCATGTATTCTGATAGGCACATCTTTGCAAATTTTTCTAGCTTTTGTTGTTGAACCAGGTATTTGAACTATCATAACATGCTTCAAACTGATTGGTTGAATTTTACTAGTGCATGCAAAATCTTCAGTAACAAACGAATGCGATGCTCCAGAATCAAACAACACTCTTGCAGGTACTGAGTTAACAGAAAACATACCCAGCACGACATCTGGTGCTTCCTGGGCTTCTTCAGCATTCATGTGGAAGAGGCGGCCGTTGCGGTTGTTGGGGTTGTTGGGCGAACTTCCTGCCGGTGGAGACACGGCGTTGCTGCTGAGCAGGTGCAGCGGTGTTGGGGGCAGTCCTGGCTAACTTCTTAGGGCACTCATTGAAGTAGTGACACACTATTCCGCATTCATAACAAGTCACTGGTTACTTGTCCTTGGGGGTGACAGGGACAGCGTTGCTCCCAGTCCTTGGAGCAGTGTTGGTGTTGTTGTGTTGGGGGCTCTCATCGGGGCGCGGTTGAAGTGGTTGGTGTTGGCATGGTGGTTGTTGTTGTTGTGGCCTCCTGGCCTTGGGTGTCCTCCACTCCGGTTCTGAAAACCCGGACGTGACATCTGCATCTGTGGCTTGTTGTTTCTCGGAGCAAATCCTCCGCTTGAGCTGGGGCGATACCTTGGGGTATTGCTGGGCCCACTCTGGTGCATCATGCGGCGTTTGCGGTTCTCGTTTGCTTGATGGAGCTTTCCCTCCATTTGGATGGCGGAGTCCACCAGGGCTTCTAAGTCAGCAAAGGGATGTTGACAGCACAGTCTGCATCTCATCATGCAGTCCAGGAATCTTTCCTTCATTTTCTCGTTGGTGTCGGTCTCATCGGGCGTTGACAGAGTGAGAAACCTGTCGCGGTATTCCACCACGGACATCCTTCCTGTTTGAGTTCCTGAACTCATCCCTCATCTTCTTGATTAGACCCGGGGGCACATGATACTTGCTGAACTTGAGCTTGAAATCTGCCCAAGTCGATCTGCCCCGCATTCATGGCACGGTCTGGTCCACCAGGCTCTGGCAGGTCCTGATAGGTAGTGGGTGGCGAACAGTACTTTCTCTGCGGCTTCTACTCCCGCAACTTCTAAGTTGTTCTCCATTGTCTGGAGCCAGTCATCAGCATCTAGTGGCTCTTCTGTCTTGCTAAACATTGGCGGGTTTGTATTCTGAAATTTTTTCAGTTTAGATCCAGGGTGATCATGGTTTCCGTGGCCTTGGTTGTTGTTAGCAATCTGTTGCAGTGCAGCGATCTTGGCTTGACTTTCAGCTCGCTCATTTTCTCGATCTGCAATCAGGGTTTGCAAGAGTTGCATCATTGCATCTTGACTGCTGTTGCGAGTTGGAGGGGCCATCTGAACATTGAGATAGATCATGAGATAAGAGGGAATTTTCTATGGCTTGTTTTGGGTAAGTTCAAAAGTTTAAAACTTGAGTTCTTTTGATGTTAAACACAAACACACATTCATTCATTTCAAACAACACACATTACAAGCTAACACCTCCATGGCTTTAAGAACCATTTACTCGCGCTACGATACAAGGGGTTGGATACAAACTCACACCTACACAAGTGCTCATGTGAAACTACTCCTCATCATCCACATCTATCGGGATGAAGTCATCTTCTCCGGCCTCCATGAACTCATAGTCCTCCACATCAGTGTTCTCATCTTCCTCGAAATCATCATCATCACTCAGGAAGCTGCTCCTCCCTGAATGTCTTCACCTTCTTCTTCCAGCTCTCTCAGCTAATCCTCTTGGGCCTTGACAGTTGCCTCCAAGGATACTATCTTTGCGCGGAGGCGCGCAATGGTAGCGTCCTTCTTGGCACGCTGCTGGCGGAGTGACTTCCGGTCCTTCGCAAGCATCTTGATAGCATCGGCTGCTGGGACAGGTGGAGGTGGGTCTGGTTGGCGTAGACACGAGCGTTGTCCAGCTCCTTCTGGGTCTCGTGTAGCATAAAGTCCAGGAGCTCCACGTGATACTTCAGCACTGGGTGTGGTGACAGTGCCATGGGTCCTCCAATGGATTCATGCCTTGCAAAGTGAGCAAAGCGAGTCTCATGAAGCTCCGTCACATGCTGCCCACACAGACGGGCAAGTGCTTCCTGCAGAGCACGAGCGAGTCCATCCAGCCAGTTGCTCTCCCGGATGGAAAACTGGATCCTCTCAGAAGTAGGAGGCTCCATCTTGCCTCTCAGATCAGCAGTGATGATCCACTGAAGTTCCCCTCCGGGCTGGTCATTGACTTGAGTTCCGAAGAACTCCGGGTGCGGGCGCTCAAGAAGGTCAGACAAAGCGTCCAAGTCCCTCTCGAAGACCAAGTTCTCACCATTGCCCAGCTGGTAAAACTTGGTGTTGTTGACTTGCTCCATCTGAAAGTGAATTGGATGAGTGATGTCTACGGGTGCTTCTATTCTTGTAGACAGTGTTGGGCCTCCAAGAGCAGAGGTTTGTAGAACAGCAGCAAGTTTCCCTTAAGTGGATTACCCAAGGTTTATCGAACTCGGGGAGGAAGAGGTCAAAGATATCCCTCTCAAGCAACCCTGCAACCACAAAGCAAGTCTCTTGTGTCCCCAACACACCTAGTAGGTGCACTAGTTCGGCGAAGAGATAGTGAAATACAAGTGGTATGAATGAATATGAGCAGTAGTACGGCGCAGTGCTTTGGCTGCGTGCAGTTGATGGTAGTAATATTGCGGAAGTAACATGCAGTAGTAACGCAGTAAAACAACAAGCAGTGATAGCAGTATTTAGGAACAAGGCCTAGGGAATAGACTTTCACTAGTGGACACTCTCAACATTGATCACATAACAGAATAGATAAATGCATACTCTACACTCTTTTGTTGGATGATGGACACCACTAACTGTGTAGGATTACACGAACCCTCAATGCCGGAGTTAACAAGCTCCACAGTATTCGATATTCATGTTTAAGTAACCTTAGAGTGCAAGATAGATCAACACAATTACACCAAGAACTAACATAGCATGCACACTGTCACCTTCACGCTTATGTAGGAGGAATAAATCACATCAATACCATCATAGCAATAGTTAACTTCATAATCTACAAGAGATCACAATCATAGCCTACGCCAAGTACTCACACGGTGCACACACTGTCACCTTTACACACGTGGAGGAGGAATAGAGTACTTTAATAACATCACTAGAGTAGCACATAGATGAATAGTGATACAAAACTCATATGAATCTCAATCATGTAAGGCAGCTCATGAGATCATTGTATTGAAGTACATAGGAGAGAGATTAACCACATAGCTACCGGTACAGCCCCGAGCCTCGATGGAGAACTACTCCCTCCTCATGGGAGCAGCAGGGTGATGAAGATGGCGGTGGAGATGGCAGCGGTGTCGATGGAGAAGCCTTCCGGGCACTTCCCCGCTCCGGCAGGTGCCGGAACAGAGACTCCTGTCCCCCAGATCTTGGCTTCGCGATGGCGGCGGCTCTGGAAGGTTTCGCGTACCGTGGCTTCCTCCGTAAGGGTTTTTAGGTCAGGACCTTTAAATAGGCGAAAGGGGAGCCTCGGAGGGGCACCAGGGTGCCCTCACCACCAGGTGGCGCGGCCAGGCCCTGGCCCGCGCCCAAGTGTGGTGTGGGGCCCCCTGGCCCATCTCTGGCCCCTCTTCGGTGATCTGGAAGCTTCCGGGAAAAATAGGAACCTGGGCGGTGATTTCGTCCAATTCCGAGAATATTTTGTTACTAGGATTTCTGAAACCAAAAACAGCAGAAAAACAGGAACTGGCACTTCGGCATCTTGTTAATAGGTTAGTTCCGAAAATGCACGAATATGACATAAAGTGTGCATAAAACATGTAGATATCATCAATAATGTAGCATGGAACATAAGAAATTATCGATACGTTGGAGACGTATCAATGAGTAAGTGAACAAGTGTGTCAAAATTTTATGTAGATTCATAAGGAAGAGCATGACTTATCATTTTGAAAAGATCTCAAGGAGAAGAGAGTGAATAATTTTTCAGAAATATTCACTTCATTTGTTTTTGAAACTAAGTTTTTTAGACGTCCATTCTAACTAGGGTCTCCTAAGGTCAAACAATGGCTCTGATACCAACTTGTCAACACCCGGATTTTAAGTCCAGATGCCTATTATGCCATACATCGCAATCCCAGGAAGATTGTTTTTGCGAGACATAACAGTTGATATCATAAAGTCATCATTCATTACAAACCATAGTCGTCTGACAATAATAGATCACATGATCCAATATTACAATAATAGTTGGTCTAATGATCAACGAACACAACAAGTAGCGGAAGCGAAGTAGTAGTGGACTAGCTATTCCACAGGCAACACTTGACGTCAGAAGATGCTCCTAGTTATCGTAGACGTCCTGTTGTCCGTCGTCTTGATACTGTTGCTCCTCTTCATAGTCTGGCATTTGAATAGCCAGGGACATAGCCATGAGTACTTTAAAGTACTCGCAAACTAATACTAGTGTAAGTACTATCAATTTTATTAAGGGTGTGCTAAGCTCTAGGTTTATTCGCATAAAGCCAGTTTTAGTTCATAAGCATTTAGTAAAAGACTCTTCATTTACTAACTAACTCAAGTGGGAACATTAGTGTCATTCCCACAACTTAGTTGTGATCAAGTGAAGTTCACCATTCAATTCATCATTCCTTTTTAGAAAAATATCTGACAACGGAACAGTATGGCCTTTCTAATCGTCTGTAACCGTGGATACGGTTATTCGAATAGGTTTAACACTCTGCAGAGGTGATACGTCTCCAACGTATCTATAATTTCTTATGTTCCATGCTACTTTTATGACAATACTCACATGTTTTATACATACTTTACATCATTATTATGCATTTTCCGGCACTAACCTATTAACAAGATGCCGAAGCGCTAGTTGCTGTTTTCTGCTGTTTTTGGTTTCAGAAATCCTACAAAGGAAATATTCTCGGAATTGGACGAAATCAACGCCCAGGGTCTTATTTTTCCAAGCTTCCAAGACCGGAGGGATTACGGTGGGCGACGAGGCGCCGCCACCAGGGCCGCGCGGCCAGAGGGGCCCGCGCCGCCTATGATGTGGGCCCTCGCGCCGCCTCAACCCTACCCTTCCGCCTACTTATAGCCTTCGTCGCGAAAACCCACGAGAGCCACGATACGGAAACCTTCCGAGAAGCCGCGCCACCAATCCCATCTCGGGGATTCAGGAGATCGCCTCGGCACCTGCCGGAGAGGGAATTGATGACCCACAAGTATAGGGGATCGCAACAGTCTTCGAGGGTATTACCCAATTTATTGATTCGACACAAGGGGAGACAAAGAATACTTGTAAGCCTTAACAGCGGAGTTGTCAATTCAGCTGCACCTGGAAACAGACTTGCTCGCAAGAGTTTATTAGTAATTTTATGGCGTAGGAATAGTGAAATAACAGCAGCGGTGAAATAAAGACAGCAGTAGTGATTATAGTAAACAGCAGGATTAAAATATTGTAGGCACAGGGACGGATTTAACGGGCGTTGCATGGATGAGAGAAACTCATATAACAGTCAAAGCATGGGCATTTGCAGATAATAATAAAACGGTATCCAAGTACTAATCAATCAATAGGCATGTGTTCCATATATAGTCGTACGTGCTCGCAATGAGAAACTTGCACAACATCTTTTGTCCTACCAGCCGGTGGCAGCCGGGCCTCTAGGGAAACTACTGGAAATTAAGGTACTCCTTTTAATAGAGTACCGGAGCAAAGCATTAACACTCCGTGAACACATGTGATCCTCACATCACTACCATCCCCTCCGGTTGTCCCGATTTCTGTCACTTCGGGCCATTGGTTCCGGACAGCGACATGTGTATACAACTTGCAGGTAAGATCATAAACAACGAATATCTTCATGAATCAATAACATGTTCAGATCTGAGATCATGGCACTCGGGCCCTAGTGACAAGCATTAAGCATAACAAGTTGCAACAATATCATAAAAGTGACATCTACGGATACTAGGCACTATGCCCTAACAATCTTATGACTATTACATGACCAATCTCATCCAATCCCTACCATCCCCTTCAGCCTACAGCGGGGGAATTACTCACACATGGATGGGGGAAACATGGCTGGTCGATGGAGAGGCGTTGGCGGTGATGGCGGTGAAGATCTCCTCCAATTCCCCGTCCCGGCGGAGTGCCAGAACGGAGACTTCTGGCTCCCGCGACGGAGTTTCGCGATGTGGCGGCTCTCTGGAGGGTTTCTGGCGACTTCGACTTCTCCCCGTGCGTTTTTAGGTCGAACCCGATAAGTAGTCCGAAGGGGGGCGTCGGAGGCCAGCCGAGGGGGCCACACCACATGGCCGCGCGGGCCCCCGGGCCGCGCCGCATATGGTGTGGGGCCCTCGCCTCCACCTCTTGCCCTTCTGGCTCCGTCAATATTCTGGTAAAATAGGGCCTTCGCATAAATTCCGAGGATTTTCCCAAAAGTTGGATTTCTGCACAAAAACGAGACACCAGAGCAGT
This sequence comes from Lolium multiflorum, assembly GCA_030979885.1. Taxonomy (NCBI): domain Eukaryota; kingdom Viridiplantae; phylum Streptophyta; class Magnoliopsida; order Poales; family Poaceae; genus Lolium; species Lolium multiflorum. Next base: position 190,882,047 of record CM061753.1, read on the forward strand.
TCTGCTGAAAACAGCGTTAGTCCGTGTTAGTTGTATCCAAAATACACAAATTAGAGGCAAAACAATAGCAAAAGTGTTCGGGAAAGTAGATACGTTTTGGACGTATCAACTCCCCCAAGCTTAGCTTATTGCTTGTTCTCAAGCAATTCAGTTAACAACTGAGCGATAAAAGAACTTTCACGAACACATTTGCTCATATGATGTATATATTCTCATGCTATGGCTAATACTTAAGCAGTTCATAATGAGATACATGCAAATAAGATCATCCAACAGCTATGTCAATCATGGAGAGGTACCAACAATTAATAATAAGCATCATGAATCATGTATATAAGCAGGATTGCAATGTTCATAAGAGAATATGATAAAGTGGTATCTCGCTTGCCCGTATTTGATCGGCAAAACATAAATGCCGAGGCACCTCTTGAGTTCATAGAAAGACTAGAAGTAGTGATTGTCAAAGATAAAAGCATCAAAGTTATACCACAATCAATCGTATTTTGAGACAAGCATATTATACTAAGAATGACAGTTGTGCTCTCAAGATAGTGCTCAAAGAAAGAATGGAGACACAACATAAAAAGTAAAAGATTGACCCTTCGCAGAGGGAAGCAGGGATTAACATGCGCTAGAGCTTTTCATTTGTAAAGCAGGAGTAAAATTATTTTGAGAGGTGTTTGTTGTTGTCAACGAATGGTAATGGGTACACTAACTACCTCATCAACCGGACTCACAAGAGCGGCTCCCATTTTATTTATTTTTGTTGGCACTCCTTCCAACCTTTCTTTCACAAACCATGGCTAACCGAATCCTCGGGTGCCTGCCAACAATCACATACCATGAAGGAGTGCCTTTTTATTTAAGTTTTATTATGATGATGACACTCCCCCCAACCTTTGCTCACACAAGCCATGGCTAACCGAATCCTTCGGGTGCCGTCCAACAATCACAAACCATGGAGGAGTGTCTATTTAAGTTAATTAATTTGGGACTGGGAATCCCATTGCCAGCTCTTTTTGCAAAATTATTGGATAAGCGGATGTGCCACTAGTCCATATGAGAGTCCGTCAAAAGTAAATGACAAGGTTGAAAGCTAAACACCACATACTTCCTCATGAGCTATGAAACATTAACACAAATTGAGAAGCATTTTGAAAGTTTTAAAGGTAGCGCATGAGAATTTACTTGGAATGGTTTGAAATGCCATGCATAGGTATTTATGGTGGACACTTTTGGAACAACTTGGTTTTCAGGTGTTTGGAAGCACGAGCGGCGATCCCGCTCAGTACAAGTGAAGGCTAGCAAAAGACTAGGGAGCGACAAATCAAGAGAGCAGTAACTGTCATAATCATGCTTGCGGCAAAATAAATTAACGGAGGCATAAAAGTGATACAAGAACTCTGAAGCAATATAAATCATCGAGGCTTAATTGACTTTTTGTTCAGTCATATGCATGCGTGAGCATGTGCCAAGTCAATATAAATGAATTATTCAGAGGAGGATACCACAATGCCATACTTACTTATGAATAAAACAATGCAAGCAAACATCCATGACATGCTACTCATATTAATAAATTGGAACTAAACATGAGAGATCATGAACTACTAGACTTTCTCAAATAACATATACCTCACATGAACCAACTAAGCATGCTCATATGTATGAGTATATGTACAAAAATGAAAGCAAATAGAGTTCATACCAGCCTCTCACCACAATCAGATTGTCGTAGATCGTCATTATTGCCTTTTCACTTGTGTAGCTTGGATAATATGAAATGAAAACCACGCTCCAGCCACCGAAGACCATTGAACTCATGATGAACTTTACAAACCAAAGAAGAACAGCAAATATTTTTGGTGTTTTCGAATTAGAAACAAGAACGAAAGAAAACAAGCAAACAAAGCAAAATCTTTTTGGGTTTTCTCATAACAAACCAACGATAGCAAATAAAGCAAACTAAGAGCAAGGAACCAAATAAACAAATGGTGAAGAGAAACAACAGAAATATTTTTGGTCTTTTTGTGTTTTAGGAAAGAAACAAAGTGAAAACAAAAGAATGCAAACTAACAGAAACACAGAAAAGCAAGATGACAGAAATCTGCCAAATCCTGACAGCAGTACAGAAATCGAAATTAACAAAAATCTTCCATTGCTCAGACCAAAAAGTGTTCAACTAATGAAAGTTAGATAACAACCTGGGGCACATGCTCAAAAATTGGCAACTCAAAATAACGTTCTGGCTGTGCGTACGAATTTTTTTGGTAACAGCCCAGAATCTGTTTTTGGACAGCACTTCCCCAAATATCATCTCCCCCTCATTAGAAAACCACTCTAAGGACTAAACAAGTATGTACAAGTATCCAGCAACCATAATATGCAAAGAATGAGTGATGCCGGTATACCTCCCCCAAGCTTAGGCTTTTGGCCTAAGTGGAGTTCATTCCCACGGTCCCCATGAAGTGGTGTCTCCGTAGTATGACGAAGAACGACCCGGTTCCAGGTATGTGCTGGAGGAAACGTCGGGGTACGTGACGGTGTAGTCGTAGGAGGGCTCGGCGTTCTCGGAGTCATGCTGCTGGTGGAATTCTTGTATCTTCATATGTTCCTCCACCGCCTCCTTAGTGAGCGACCATGATTGCCTGTCAATATTGAACAAACCTGGCTGGGGAAGAGGGATTTCCTTCTCATTCCCATCAGCAAACAACATTCTATAGACCATATTATCTATAGTGGAGTCAGTAGTAACAAAATGATGGCTCTTCATAGCAGCAATATCTAGTCTCCTAGGGGTTAATGGTACATCATTAGAATCAAGAGGAATCTCTAGATGTGTTAAAATGCGCAGTGCAATAGTTCCTCCAAAAATAGGCCCCCTGCTAGACAGGCGGCGAGCAATAAGAGAACCAAGATGATAAGATGTCTCTCCAGTAAGTGCAACATTCAAGAAAGCAAGATGGTAGCTAGAGATGTTGCTAGTATTTTCTCTACCCAAAATGCTAGTAGCAATGTAATATGCGAAATATTTAATAGCGGGGAGTTGAATGTTTCTTATCTTCCCTCGCTGGATGGTGCGGCAATCATCCTCGGTGATCCCTCGGTAGAGCTCCAACAAGTCCCGGGGGTTGTCATCAATCCTCCTTGCTGTACCTACAGGGGCAATATCCAATGCACGACAAAATTCTTCCAATTTCATAGTAACAGGAATATCATAGATCTTGAATGCAACTGTCGGCTCAAATTGCGCGTTGTGGAACTTGAAGCTCTCAACGAAAACTTTGGTGAGCCTGTAGTATTGTTCCCTCTCATCTCCCACGTAGGTGGCTAAGCCTGCCCTGTTGACAAGGGTGAAGAAATCATCCAATATCCCTGCATTTGTCAGAAACTCATAACATGGGAAGGATGAAGCATTAGGAGCCCCATTGTCCTCCTCGGGCGCGAAGCTAGGCGCGATGACATCCTCATTGTAGGATCGCCTAATCTGAGTAGACGCCCTTGAGGGCCTACCGGTGCTGGTTGTTGCTTTCTTGAACAATTCTCCAAATTTGAATTTCTTCATCTTCCCCTTCTGAAATTTTCAACAATCATTATAAAATTTGATTTCAAGGTATGTAATTGAAGGGAACTACTATAGGAACTTGCTAGAGTACTAATCATGCATCAAAACTAATTTCTTCCACTTAGAACAAGCATGCAAGCTCACTAAACATGTTATCTACAGCAGCAAAATATTCAAGATATACTCAACCAAATGAAATTCTAATTGGACAATCAAAGGAGTCACATACCAAGGAGTAAAAGTGCCAAATTTCAAACAGAAATCTGGGCTGAGCAAGGAGATCGAAAAATCGCGAGTTCTTGAGCAGAAACACGAGTGAGAGAAACTTGGTACGAGCTTTTTCGGGAGAGAGAAGATGCTGGGAGGAAGAGATGATGTAGTGGGGCAAGGGGTGGCCCACACCACAAGGTGGCGCGGCCCCCTTGCTGGCCGCGCCGGCCTATGGTGTGGCACCTCCTGGTGCCCCACAGGTCATCCTCTGGTGCTCCCAGGTGCCTCGTCGAAAAATAGGACCAACGGTGTAATTTTTGTAATTTTTAGAGAACTTCGAAAAATGCACATTTCTGGGTATTAAATTAATGATTACTGCGCAGGAAAATGATTTCCAAAATCTTAAATGACTAAATCATATTGCAAAACAAAAGTGCTACAGCAAATAAAATAGGTGGAGGGAGAAAGAAAGAAAGAAATGTTGTTTAGCTCTTTTATGCAATAAAATATACTTGTTAACAAGGTTGATCAAGTCTTGCTACCAAATAAATTTTATATGACATAAGAAGAAATAAACCTCAAATCAATCATGTTACCTTATATTGAATTGATATGGATCCAATCACAAGAGTTTGATATTCTTCTTTAGGCTCATATATAGGACAATCGATGGATCCCACTTTGATAGTTTTCACATTAAAAATTGTATTAACTCCATATACTTTATCAATCCTCTTGGGAAAATAGACAGTATGTTCCTTATCATCAACATTGAAAGTAACCATGCCTTTATTGCAATCAATAACAGCCCCTGCAGTATTAAGAAAGGGTCTTCCAAGAATAATGGACATATTATCATCTTCAGGCATTTCCAACACAACAAAATCAGTTAATATCAAGCAATGCTGAGTAACTTGAACAGGAACATTTTCACATAAACCAACAGGAATAGCAGTAGATTTATCAGCCATTTGCAAAGATATATCAGTTGGTATCAATTTATCTAAATCAAGTCTCTTATAAAGAGAAAAAGGCATTACACTAACACCTGCTCCCAAATCACATAGAGCAGTTCTAACATAATTATTCTTGATGGAACAAGGAATAGTCGGTATACCTGGGTCTCCAAGCTTCTTTGGAATCTTACCATTGAAGGAGTAATTAGCGAGCATAGTGGAAATTTCCTCATTGGGGATTTTCCTTTTGTTAGTAACAATATCTTTCATATACTTTGAATAAGGAGGCAATTTAATAGCATCAGTCAAAGGGATTTGCAAAAATAAAGGTTTCATCCAATCACAAAATTTATTATAATGTTCCTCCTCCTTTGATTTTAATTTCTTAGCAGGAAAAGGCATTTGCTTTTGAACCCAAGGTTCTCTTTCATTACCATGTTTCTCAGTAATAAAATCTTCTTTAGTGTACTTTTTATTTTTAGCATGCTTTTCAGGTTCTTTTTCAATTTCTTCTTTATCAGGAGTATCATTCTTATCATTATCTTCCTCATGTTCATTACCACTTTCAGTTTCAGCATCAGAAATAGAAATACTATTAGGATCATTAACAGGTTCAGAGGATTCTACAACATTCTTATGTTTCTTTTTCTTTTTCTTAGATGGAGCACTAGTTTTAATTAGTTGAGAATCTTGTTCAACTCTTTTGGGATGCCCTTCAGGATATAGAGGATCCTGGGTAGAAACACCACCTCTAGTTGTTACTTCATAAGCATGTTTTTCTTTAGAATTATTTCCCAACAAGTCATTTTGCACTTTAGTAAGTTGATCAATTTGAGTTTGAACCATTTGAAAATGCTTAACAAGTATCTTAACATCATTGGAGGTTCTCTCCACAATACCATGCAATTCACTAATAGCTCGAGAATTTTCCATTAAATGATTCTCTACTCTCATATTAAAATTTTCTTGCTTAACAATATAATTATCAAACTCATCTAAGCATTGAGCAGGAGGTTTTGAATACGGAATATCTTCCCTAGTAAAGCGTTGAAGAGAGTGTACCTCAATCATGGATGAAGGGGGAATTATCTCACATAAATCTTCTATAGGAGGTAAATTCTTCACATCTTCAGGTTTAATACCCTTCTCTTTAAGAGACTTCTTGGCTTCCCTCATATCTTCATCATTCAATTTAATCATACCCCTCTTCTTCACTATCGGTGTCGGGGTTGGTTCAATTGTAGACCAATCATCATGATTCCGGCCTATTTTAGCCAATAATTCTTCAGCGTCGTCTGGAGTTCTTTTCCTGAAAACACAACCAGCACAACTATCCAGGTATGCCCTAGACTCAACGGTTAGTCCACTATAAAATATATCAAGTAAATCATGCTTTTCCAAATCATGGTCAGGCTGAGCTCTAATAAGAGAGCAAAATCTAGCCCAAGCCTCAGGCAATTTCTCTCCATCTTCCTGGTCAAAATTATAAATTCTCTGCAAAGCATGTTGAGCACTAGCAGGAAAGTATTTGCGGAAGAAAACATCAAGCAATTCTTTTGGACTTTTAATAGAACCAGGAGGCAAATTATTATACCAAGTTTTAGCATCATCCTTTAATGAGAAAGGAAAAATTTTAGCGACAAAATAAGTACGCATCTTAATATCATCAGAAAACAAGCCACTAAGAGTAGATAACTCAGTCATGTGTTCAACAGCACTTTCTTTTTCAGTACCACAAAAGGGTGTTTTCTCAACAATAGCTATATGAGATAGATCAAGAGAAAAATCATAATCTTTATCCCTAATGTTTATAGGAGATGTGGCAAATTTAGGATCAGGAGACAGTTTATATCTAACAGCATGTTCTGCAAGCAACTTTTTAATTTTTCTTGCATCAGTAGTAGCATTGCATTTTTCAATAAAATCATCATCAAGCTCTACATAATCTTCATCAAGATCATCACTAGAATATTCAACAGACTCAGGTGAATTAACAGGTGTAGCAGCATTTTCATTAGGAGTTTCAGTATTTTCAATTTGTCTAGACTTAGCAATTGTAGCATCTAGAAAAGATCCTAACGAACCATCATTATCAAGCACAGCAGAAGCATCATCACAATTATAAGAGGAATTTTCAGATTCAGCAGAAGTACCAGCATTTGAAGTTTGTGGTGGTGAAACAAGTTTACTTATCACAGATGGTGAATCAAGAGCAGCAGAGGTACTAAGAGTTGTACCTTTTCTTGTAGTGGATGGTAATATGGCGATCTTAGTATCGCGAGGTTTACCCATGATGGAGAATTTGCAGCGAACAATATCAATCCAAGTGAACTTCCAAATAAAGCTATGCTCCCCGGCAACGGCGCCAGAAAATAGTCTTGATGACCCACAAGTATAGGGGATCGCAACAGTCTTCGAGGGAAGTATTACCCAATTTATTGATTCGACACAAGGGGAGACAAAGAATACTTGTAAGCCTTAACGCGGAGTTGTCAATTCAGCTGCACCTGGAAACAGACTTGCTCGCAAGTTTATCGAGTAATGGTTTTATGGCAGTAGGAATAGTGAAATAACGCCAAATAATAAAGACAGCGTAGTGATTATAGTAAACGGGATTAAAATCAGAGGCATAGGGACGGATTTAACGGGCGTTGCATGGATGAGAGAAACTCATATAACAGTCAAAGCATGGGCATTTGCAGATAATAATAAAACGGTATCCAAGTACTAATCAATCAATAGGCATGTGTTCCATATATAGTCGTACGTGCTCGCAATGAGAAACTTGCACAACATCTTTTGTCCTACCAGCTGGCAGCCGGGCCTCTAGGGAAACTACTGGAAATTAAGGTACTTTTTAATAGAGTACCGGAGCAAAGCATTAACACTCCGTGAACACATGTGATCCTCACATCACTACCATCCCCTCCGGTTGTCCCGATTTCTGTCACTTCGGGGCCATTGGTTCCGGACAGCGACATGTGTATACAACTTGCAGGTAAGATCATAAACAACGAATATCTTCATGAATCAATAACATGTTCAGATCTGAGATCATGGCACTCGGGCCCTAGTGACAAGCATTAAGCATAACAAGTTGCAACAATATCATAAAAGTGACATCTACGGATACTAGGCACTATGCCCTAACAATCTTATGACTATTACATGACCAATCTCATCCAATCCCTACCATCCCCTTCAGCCTACAGCGGGGATTACTCACACATGGATGGGGGAAACATGGCTGGTCGATGGAGAGGCGTTGGCGGTGATGGCGGTGAAGATCTCCTCCAATTCCCCGTCCCGGCGGAGTGCCGAACGGAGACTTCTGGCTCCCGCGACGGAGTTTCGCGATGTGGCGGCTCTCTGGAGGGTTTCCGACTTCGACTTCTCCCCGTGCGTTTTTAGGTCGAACCCGATAAGTAGTCCGAAGGCCGGAGGCGGCCGAGGGGCCACACCACATGGCCGCTGGCCCCTGGGCCGCGCCGCCATATGGTGTGGGGCCCTTGGGCCTCCACCTCTCTTGCCCTTCTGGCTCCGTCAATATTCTGGTAAAATAGGGCCTTCTGCATAAATTCCGAGGATTTTCCCGAAAGTTGGATTTCTGCACAAAAACGAGACACCAGAGCAGTTCTGCTGAAAACAGCGTTAGTCCGTGTTAGTTGTATCCAAAATACACAAATTAGAGGCAAAACAATAGCAAAAGTGTTCGGGAAAGTAGATACGTTTTGGACGTATCAACTCCCCCCAAGCTCTACTTATCATGCCCGCCTCGGATTGATGCGTGAGTAGTTCATCCTTGGACTATGGGTCCATAGCTAGTTGGTTGTCTTCTCCTCTTGTGCTATCATGTTTAGATCTTGTGAGCTGCCTAACATGATTAAGATCATCTATTTGTAATGCTACATGTTGTGTTTGGTGGGATCCGATGAATATAGAATATTATGTCAAGTTGATTATCAATCTATCATATATGTGTTGTTTATGTTCTTGCATGCTCTCCGTTGCTAGTAGAGGCTCTGGCCAAGTTGATACTTGTAACTCCAAGAGGGAGTATTTATGCTCGATAGTGGGTTCATGCCTCCATTGAATCTGGGACAGTGACAGAAAGTTCTAAGGTTGTGGATGTGTTGTTGCTACTAGGGATAAAACATCAATGCTTTGTCTAAGGATATTTGTGTTGATTACATTACGCACCATACTTAATGCAATTGTCTGTTTTACAACTTAATACTGGAAGGGGGTCGGATGCTAACCGAAGGTGGATTATTTAGGCATAGATGCATGCTGGATAGCGGTCTATGTACTTTGTCGTAATGCCCTGATTAAATCTCATAGTAATCATCATGATATGTATTGAATCTTTATTTGTAAATTGCCCACCTGTAATTTGTTCACCCAGCATGTTATTTATCTTATTGGAGAGACACCACTAGTGAACTGTGGACCCCGGTCCATTCTTTACATCTGAATACAATCTACTGCAATCATTATTCTCTACTGTTCTTTGCAAACAAACATCATCTTCCACACAATACGTTTAATCCTTTGTTTTCAGCAAGCCGGTGAGATTGACAACCTCACTGTTACGTTGGGGCAAAGTATCTTAATTGTGTTGTGCATGTTCCACGTTGGCGCCGGTTTCACTGGTGTTGCGCCGCACTACACTCCTCCACCAACAACCTTCACGTGCTTCTTGACTCTACTGGTTCGATAACCTTGGTTTCTTTCTGAGGAAAACTTGCTGCTGTGCGCATCACACCTTTCTCTTGGGGTTCCCAACGGACGTGTGCATCACGTGCATCAAGACTGTTTTCTGGCGCCGTTGTTGAGGAGATCAAGACACGCTGCAAGGGAGTCTTCCACATCCAATCTCTTTACTTTGTTTTTGTCTTGCTTTACTTTATTTTATTTACTGTCTTGTTTGCTTTATATCAAAAACACAAAAAATTAGTTACTTTACTTTCTGTCTTATTTACTTGCTCTATATCAAAATACAAAAAAATTAGTTACTTGTCTTTACTTTATTCTATTTGCTTAGTTTACTTTTATTACTGCTATAATGGGTACTCCTGAAAATACTAAGTTGTGTGATTTCACTAGCACAAATAATAATGATTTTATAAGTACTCCTATTGCTCCACCTGCTACTACAGCAGAATTCTATGAAATTAAACCTGCTTTACTGAATCTTGTTATGAGAGAGCAATTTTCTGGTGTTAGTACTGATGATGCTGCTGCCCATCTTAATAATTTTGTTGAACTTTGTGAAATGCAAAAGTATAAGGATATAGATGGTGATATTATAAAACTGAAATTGTTTCCTTTCTCATTAAGAGGAAGAGCTAAAGATTGGTTGCTTTCTTTGCCTAAGAATAGTATTGATTCATGGACTAAATGTAAAGATGCTTTTATTGGTAAATATTATCCTCCTGCTAAGATTATATCTTTGAGAAGTAGCATTATGAATTTTAAGCAATTTGATAATAAACATGTTGCTCAAGCATGGGAGAGAATGAAATCTTTGGTAAAGAATTGCCCAAGCAAGGCTTTCTAGACGTGGAGAGCTGTAGCTAATGTTTTATTGAGTTCTTGCAATGTGTCACTACAGGACCAAGGTGGATTAAAGTTTTTGAGTACTAACCCCTCTAATGAAATTTATGAGAAGTTTGGTGTGAAGGAAGTTTTCAAGGGTCAAGAGAGGAGGATGATATATGATCAAGAAGAGTGAAAAGCCTAAGCTTGGGGATGCCCCCGTGGTTCATCCCTGCATATTTCAAGGAGACTCAAGCGTCTAAGCTTGGGGATGCCCAAGGCATCCCCTTCTTCATCAACTTATCAGGTTTTTTCTATTGAAACTATATTTTTATTCGGTCACATCATATGTGCTTTACTTGGAGCGTCTGTGTGTTTTTATTTTTGTTTGTGTTTGAATAAATTCGGATCCTAGCAATCCTTGTGTGGGAGAGAGACACGCTCCGCTTTTTCATATGAACACTGGTGTTCTTAGTTTTATTTTAATGTTCATGGCGGAGTTGAAAACCGCTGCACTTATTGTTATTTGGTTGGAAACAGAAAATGCTTCATATTGTCTTGGATAATTTGATACTTGGCAATTGTTTTGAGCTCTCAAGTAGATCATGCTCTTGCATCATGTAGTTTAAACCTATTAGTGGAGAACTACCGTAGAACTTGTTGAAATTGGTTTGCATGATTGGTCTCTCTAAGGTCTAGATATTTTCTGGTAAAAGTGTTTGAGCAACAAGGAAGACAGTGTAGAGTCTTATAATGCTTGCAATTTGTTCTTATGTAAGTTTTGCTGTACCGGTTTATACTTGTGTTTGCTTCAAACAACCTTGCTAGCCAAAGCCTTGTACTGAGAGGGAATGCTTCTCGTGCATCCAAAACCTTGAGCCAAAACCTATGCCATGTGTGTCCACCATATCTACCTACTATGTGGTATTTCCTGCCATTCCAAGCAAATACTTCATGTGCTACCTTTAAACAATTCAAAAGCTATTATCTCTTATTTGTGTCAATGTTTTATAGCTCATGAGGAAGTATGTGGTGTTTTATCTTTCGATCTTGTCATTTACTTCGACGGACTTTCACAATGGACTAGTGGCTTCATCCGCTTATCCAATAATTTTGCAAAAAGAGCTGGCAATGGGGTTCCCAGCCCCAATTAATTAACTTTCATTAATAATTCTCTTCACGTGTTTTGCCCTGATCTATCAGTAAGAAACTTAATTTTGCAAATAGACACTCCTCCATGGTATGTGAATGATTGGAAGGCACCCGAGGATTCGGTTAGCCATGACTTGTGTAAGCAAAGGTTGGGGGAGTGTCATCTAATAAACTAAAGTACATGTGTAAACAAAAGAGAAGAGGGATGATCTACCTTGTGGTAGAGATAACGTCCTTCATGGGAGCCGCTCTTGAAAGTCTGGTTGATAAGGTAGTTAGAGTACCCATTACCATTCGTTGACAACAAAAACACCTCTCAAAATTTTACTTTTATGCTCTCTATATGATTTCAAAACTTGAAAAGCTCTAGCACATGATTTTATCCCTGCTTCCCTCTGCGAAGGGCCTATCTTTTACTTTATTGTTGAGTCAGTTTACCTACTTCCTTCCATCTTAGAAGCAAACACTTGTGTCAACTGTGCATTGATTCTTACATACTTGCTTATTTGCATTCATCATATTACTTTGTGTTGACAATTATCCATGAGATATGCATGTTGAAAGTTGAAAGCAATTGCTGAAACTTAAATCTTCCTTTGTGTTGCTTCGATGCCTTTACTTTGAATTTATTGCTTTATGAGTTAACTCTTATGCAAGACTTTTGATGCTTGTCTTGAAAGTACTATTCATGAAAAGTTTTGCTATATGTTATCTATTTGTTAGCAACTATAGATCATTGCCTTGAGTCACTTCATTCATCTCATATGCTTTGCAATAGTATGATTAAGATTATGTTGGTAGCATGTCACTTCAGAAATTATTCTTTTTATCATTTACCTACTCGAGGGCGAGTAGGAACTAAGCTTGGGGATGCTTGATACGTCTCCAACGTATCCATAATTTCCGATGTTCCATGCTTGTTTTATGACAATACCTACATGTTTTGCTCACACTTTATAATGTTTTTATGCATTTTCGAACTAACCTATTAACGAGACGAAGCCGTTGCTGTTTTCTGTTGTTTTTGGTTCCAGAAAGGCTGTTCGGGCAATATTCTCGGAATTCGACGAAACGAAGACCCAACATCTTATTTTTCCCGGAAGCATCCAGAACACCGAAGGAGAGTCGGAGAGGGGCCAGGGGGCCACCACACAACATGGCGGCGCGGCCCCAGGCCTGGTCGCGCCGGCCTACTGTGAGGGGGGCCCAGGCACCCTCCGACTCCGTCTCTTCGCCTATATAAGCCCTTTCGACCTAAAAACGCGATACGATTGACGAAACTCCAGGGGCGCCGCCGCCATCGCGAAACTCCAATTCGGGACAGAATCTCGTTCGACGCGCTGACGGGGAAGTGCCCGGAAGCCATCTCCATCGACGCCACCGCCTCCATCATGCTCCGTGAGTAGTTCCCCCATGGACTACGGGTTCTAGCTGTAGCTAGTTGGTATTCTCTTCCCCATGTACTTCAATACAATGATCTCATGAGCTGCCTTACATGATTGAGATTCATCTGATGTAATCGATGTTGTGTTTGTTGGGATCCGATGGATTGTTACATTATGATTAGTCTATCTATAAAGTTTGTGAAGTTATTGTTGCTGCAATCTTGTTATGCTTAATGCTTGTCACTAGGGCCCGAGTGGCATGATCTTAGATTTAAGCTCTATAATTATTGCTTAGATTGTATCTACAAGTTGTTTGCACATGTCTATGTCCGGAACCCGAGGCCCCAGAGTGACACCAACTGGGACAACCGGAGGGGAAGGCGTAGGTATGAGGATCACATGTTTTCACGGAGTGTTAATGCTTTGCTCCGGTGCTCTATTAAAAGGAGTACCTTAATTTCCAGTAGATTCCCTAGAGGCCCGGCTGCCACCGGCTGGTAGGACAAAAGATGTTGTACAAGTTTCTCATTGCGAGCATGTATGACTATATATGGAAAACATGCCTACATGATTAATAATCTTGATGTTCTGTCTTAATGCTATTTCAATCCTATCAATTGCCCAACTGTAATTTGTTCACCCAACACTTGTTATTGGAGAGTTACCACTAGTGTAGATAGCTGGGAACCCCGGTCCATCTCGCATCATCATATACTCGTTCTATATGACATTGGAAGTAGTATCAACTATTTTCTGGTACTACTGCTCTCATATTACTGCTACTTTCACATCACCCCTGTTACTAGTGCTTTTCCAGGTGCAGCTGAATTGACAACTCAGTTGTTAAGGCTTATAAGTATTCTTTACCTCCCCTTGTGTCGAATCAATAAATTTGGGTTTTACTTCCCTCAAACTGTTGCGATCCCCTATACTTGTGGGTCATCAAGACTATTTCTGGCGCCGTTGCCGGGGAGGCATAGCTCTACTCATAAGTTCACCTGGGGAGTACACTCTACCTCTCTCTCTGCTTTTATTTTATTTTGTCTTGCTAGTTTATTTCCGTCTAGTTTATTTGTGCTTAGCTTATTTCTGTCTAGTTTTATTTTGCTTAGTTTCTTTTTGTCTTGTTTTATTTTCCCTATATACCCGAAAATCCATAAAAATTTGAAAAACCTAAAAATTAAAAAACTGCTATTATGGGAGAACCTACAACCTATTTGGAGCTTATAGAATTATATAATAATTATAGAGAATCAAGAAAGGGGAAAGTTATGAGTGCTGTGATAGAAAAATTAAATACAATTGCTAAAATCTTGCTTAAACGCCATGATATAAACTGTTGCTCTAAACAGGATACTAAACATCTTAAATTTCAATGTGGCTTTAGTGAGGAAATTTTAATTAAGAACTATAATTGGAATAGCTATATTCATTTTGGGTTCGAAGAGGTAGAACAATTTGTCATATTTATGGGAGCCTCTGAGATAGAATCATTCATGGCTAAAAATTATGAAACTTGTGTTGTTTGTAAGGACCTTAAAGATTATGTCTCTTCTATCCTTAATTTTTGCATAGAAAGCTACAGTGATAATCCTTATATCATTGATTATAAAGAGAGACTCATTAATGCACAAGAATGCACTCACAATTTGCAGGAACCGGTGGAAGAAGAAATTGATGAACCTGAAAGCTCATTGGATGAAAAAGAGGAGGAAATTGATGAACCTGAAAGCTCATTGGATGAAAAAGAAGAGGAGAGTGATGAACAAAAGGAGGAAGAATGGATTAGCTACCCATGCCAACCTTCTAATGAGAGTAACTCTTTATCTCTTACACTATTTGATTGTCCTCCATGCTTACCGAAAGAGGATGAATGTTATGTTCCTGTGGATTCTCTTGAAATATTCCCTATGAGTAAAACTTGTGAGAATAATTATGCTACTGTTATTCATGATAATCCATGCTACTTTGATAAATCTTATGATAATGCTTTGTTTGTGCCTGATGTCGAAATGCATGGTACTAAAGAGTTTTGCTTGGCAAATGTTTATGATAAATCTCTAGATGATGGTCCTATGTTACTTGATAATATTAATTGTACTACTAATGAAAATGGGATTGGAGAGTTCTTGACTTTATCTATGAGTCCCATATCTCTTGATATTGATCAATCATCTTGTTATATTATTGATAAAAGTGGATTTGAAAGTTTTAATCCTATTATTTCTGAGCTTGATAAAAATTATGTGTTTGTGAATCATGAAAAGCATGCTTTATGTGATAGTTATGTTGTTGAGTTTATCCATGAAGCTACTGAAAATTATTATGAGAGAGGAAAATATGGTTGTAGAAATTTGCATGGTACTAAAACACCTCTCTATATGCTGAAACTTTTGAAGCTACTCTTGTTTTATCTTCTTATGCTTGTCACTTTGTTCTTCATGAATTTATTTGTGTACAAGATTCCTATGCATAGGAAGTGGGTTAGACTTAAATGTGTTTTGAACTTGCTTTTTGATTCTCTCTTTTGCTTCAACTCTCACCCTTATGTGAGCATCATTAAAATTGTTGAGCCCATCTTAATGGCTATAAAGAAAGCACTTCTTGGGAGATAACCCATGTGTTTATTTTGCTACTGTTTTGTTGTGTCTTGGAAGTTGTTACTACTGTAGCAACCTCTCCTTATCTTTATTTTATTGCAATGTTGTGCCAAGTGAAGTCTCTAATAGAAGGTTGATACTAGATTTGGATTTCTGCGCAGAAACAGATTTCTATCTGTCACGAATCTGGGCTTATTTCTCTGTAGGAAACTCAGAAAAATCTGCCAATTTACGTGCGTGATCCTCAGATATGTACGCAACTTTCATTAGTTTTGAGTTTTCTGATTTGAGCAACGGAAGTACCATTTTAAAATTCGTGTTTACTGGCTGTTCTGTTTTGGCAGATTCTGGTTTTTTGCATTGTCTCTTGTGGACTTTAAGTGAGGCTTTCTAGACGGAGAGCTGTAGCTAATGTTTTATTGAGTTCTTGCAATGTGTCACTACAGGACCAAGGTGGATTAAAGTTTTTGAGTACTAACCCCTCTAATGAAGTTTATGAGAAGTTTGGTGTGAAGGAAGTTTTCAAGGGTCAAGAGAGGAGGATGATATATGATCAAGAAGAGTGAAAAGTCTAAGCTTGGGGATGCCCCCGTGGTTCATCCCTGTATATTTCAAGAAGACTCAAGCGTCTAAGCTTGGGGATGCCCAAGGCATCCCCTTCTTCATCAACTTATCAGGTTTTTTCTATTGAAACTATATTTTTATTCGGTCACATCATATGTGCTTTACTTGGAGCGTCTGTGTGTTTTTATTTTTGTTTGTGTTTGAATAAATTCGGATCCTAGCAATCCTTGTGTGGGAGAGAGACACGCTCCGCTTTTTCATATGAACACTGGTGTTCTTAGTTTTATTTTAATGTTCATGGAGTTGAAAACCGCTGCACTTATTGTTATTTGGTTGGAAACAGAAAATGCTTCATATTGTCTTGGATAATTTGATACTTGGCAATTGTTTTGAGCTCTCAAGTAGATCATGCTCTTGCATCATGTAGTTTAAACCTATTAGTGGAGAACTACCGTAGAACTTGTTGAAATTGGTTTGCATGATTGGTCTCTCTAAGGTCTAGATATTTTCTGGTAAAAGTGTTTGAGCAACAAGGAAGACAGTGTAGAGTTTTATAATGCTTGCAATTTGTTCTTATGTAAGTTTTGCTGTACGGTTTATACTTGTGTTTGCTTCAAACAACCTTGCTAGCCAAAGCCTTGTACTGAGAGGAATGCTTCTCGTGCATCCAAAACCTTGAGCCAAAACCTATGCCACGTGTGTCCACCATATCTACCTACTATGTGGTATTTCCTGCCATTCCAAGCAAATACTTCATGTGCTACCTTTGAACAATTCAAAAGCCATTATCTCTTATTTGTGTCAATGTTTATAGCTCATGAGGAAGTATGTGGTGTTTTATCTTTCGATCTTGTCATTTACTTCGACTGACTTTCACAATGGACTAGTGGCTTCATCCGCTTATCCAATAATTTTGCAAAAAGAGCTGGCAATGGGGTTCCCAGCCCCAATTAATTAACTTTCATTAATAATTCTCTTCACATGTTTTGCCCTGATCTATCAGTAAGCAACTTAATTTTGCAAATAGACACTCCTCCATGGTATGTGAATGATTGGAAGGCACCCGAGGATTCGGTTAGCCATGGCTTGTGTAAGCAAAAGGTTGGGGGAGTGTCATCTAATAAATAAAACTAAAGTACATGTGTAAACAAAAGAGAAGAGGGATGATCTACCTTGCTGGTAGAGATAACGTCCTTCATGGGAGCCGCTCTTGAAAGTCTGGTTGATAAGGTAGTTAGAGTACCCATTACCATTCGTTGACAACAAAAACACCTCTCAAAATTTTACTTTTATGCTCTCTATATGATTTCAAAACTTGAAAAGCTCTAGCACATGATTTTATCCCTGCTTCCCTCTGCGAAGGGCCTATCTTTTACTTTATTGTTGAGTCGGTTTACCTACTTCCTTCCATCTTAGAAGCAAACACTTGTGTCAACTGTGCATTGATTCTTACATACTTGCTTATTTGCATTCATCATATTACTCCGTGTTGACAATTATCCATGAGATATGCATGTTGAAAGTTGAAAGCGCTGAAACTTAAATCTTCCTTTGTGTTGCTTCAATGCCTTTACTTTGAATTTATTGCTTTATGAGTTAACTCTTATGCAAGACTTTTGATGCTTGTCTTGAAAGTACTATTCATGAAAAGTTTTGCTATATGTTATCTATTTGTTAGCAACTATAGATCATTGCCTTGAGTCACTTCATTCATCTCATATGCTTTGCAATAGTATGATTAAGATTATGTTGGTAGCATGTCACTTCAGAAATTATTCTTTTTATCGTTTACCAACTCGAGTAGGAACTAAGCTTGGGGATGCTTGATACGTCTCCAACGTATCCATAATTTCTGATGTTTCATGCTTGTTTTATGACAATACCTACATGTTTTGCTCACACTTTATAATGTTTTTATGCGTTTAACTAACCTATTAACGATGCCGAAGGGCCATTGCTGTTTCTGTTGTTTTTGGTTCCGAAAAAGGCTGTTCGGGCAATATTCTCGGAATTCGACGAAACGAAGACCCAACATCTTATTTTTCCCGGAAGCATCCAGAACACCGAAGGAGAGTCGGAGAGGGGCAGGGGGCCACCACACAACATGGCGGCGCCCCCAGGCCTGGCCGCGCGGCCTACGTGAGGGGGCCCAGGCACCCTCCGACTCCGTCTCTTCGCCTATATAAGCCCTTTCGACCTAAAAACGCGATACGAATTGACGAAACTCCAGAAAGACTCCAGGGGCGCCGCCGCCATCGCGAAACTCCAATTCGGGGGACAGAATCTCTGTTCCGGCACGCCGCCGGGACGGGGAAGTGCCCCCGGAAGCCATCTCCATCGACGCCACCGCCTCCATCATGCTCCGTGAGTAGTTCCCCATGGACTACAGGTTCTAGCTGTAGCTAGTTGGTATTCTCTTCCCCATGTACTTCAATACAATGATCTCATGAGCTGCCTTACATGATTGAGATTCATCTGATGTAATCGGTGTTGTGTTTGTTGGGATCCGATGGATTGTTACATTATGATTAGTCTATCTATAAAGTTTGTGAAGTTATTGTTGCTGCAATATTGTTATGCTTAATGCTTGTCACTAGGGCCCGAGTGGCATGATCTTAGATTTAAGCTCTATAATTATTTCTTAGATTGTATCTACAAGTTGTTTGCACATGTCTATGTCCGGAACCCGAGGCCCCAGAGTGACAGCAACTGGGACAACCGGAGGGGAAGGCGTAGGTATGAGGATCACATGTTTTCACGGAGTGTTAATGCTTTGCTCATGCTCTATTAAAAGGAGTACCTTAATTTCCAGTAGATTCCCTAGAGGCCCTGCCACCGGCTGGTAGGACAAAAGATGTTGTACAAGTTTCTCATTGCGAGCATGTATGACTATATATGGAAAACATGCCTACATGATTAATAATCTTGATGTTCTGTCTTAATGCTATTTCAATCCTATCAATTGCCCAACTGTAATTTTTTCACCCAACACTTGTTATTGGAGAGTTACCACTAGTGTAGATAGCTGGGAACCCCGGTCCATCTCGCATCATCATATACTCGTTCTATATGACATTGGAAGTAGTATCAACTATTTTCTGGTGCCATTGCTCTCATATTGCTATTACTGTATGTGTTACTGTACTATTGCTCTCATATTACTGCTACTTTCACATCACCCCTGTTACTAGTGCTTTTCCAGGTGCAGCTGAATTGACAACTCAGTTGTTAAGGCTTATAAGTATTCTTTACCTCCCTTGTGTCGAATCAATAAATTTGGGTTTTACTTCCCTCGAAGACTGTTGCGATCCCCTATACTTGTGGGTCATCAGGCACCGCGACGAAGCTTCTTGATGATATGATGATCAATTACTCTGAATGGCATACTGAAAGAACTCCTCAAGGTAAGAAGGTAAATTCTGTTGAAGAAACCTCTTCTTTGGGTGATAAGATTGATGCTATTATGTCTATGCTTGCAAATGGTAGATCTCATATTGATCCTAATAATGTTCCTTTAGCTTCATTGGTTGCTCAAGAAGAAAATGTTGATGTGAATTTCATTAAGAATAATAATTTCAACAACAATGCTTATAGGAATAATTATGGTAACAACAACTATAGGACATATCCTTCTAATAATGGTAGTGGTTATGGTAATTCAATAATAAGAGTGTACCCTCTGGTCTTGAAGTCATGCTTAAAGAATTTATTAGTACACAAACTGCTTTTAATAAAACTGTTGAAGAAAAGCTTGGTAAAATTGATGTTCTTGCTTCTAAGGTTGATAGTCTTGCTCTTGATGTTGATCTTTTAAAATTGAAAGTTATGCCTGAGGAAGTTAAAGATGCTAGGTTTGCTAAAACAAATGCCATCCAAGTTCAAATTAATGATAATATTAGAATGTTGGCTGAATTGCATGCTAGGTGGGATAGAGAAGAAAAAGAAAAACTTGCTAAAGAGAATAATGTAGCTAAAGTTTGGACTATTACCACCACTAGTAATGTTGATTCTACACATGTTGCTACACCTCCTACTATCAATGGTAAAATAATTGGTGTTGGCAATGTTTCTACTCCTAGTGCAAAGCGTGCAAAATTGCCTGAAACTGCTGAAACTGCTTGTGATAAAACTGCTGAAATTTTTCAAAGCATTGGGGACAATGATCCCATTGCTGTAGATCATAATGGTTTAGATTTTGATGATTGTCATATTACTGAAGTTATAAAGTTCTTACAAAAACTTGCTAGAAGTCCTAATGCTAGTGCTATAAATTTAGCCTTTACAAAACATATTACAAATGCTCTCATTAAAGCTAGAGAAGAGAAATTAAAACTTGAAGCTTCTATTCCTAGGAAGTTGGAAGATGGTTGGGAGCCCATCATTAAGATGAAATTCAATGATTTTGAATGTAATGCTTTATGTGATCTTGGTGCAAGTATTTCTGTTATGCCTAAGAAAATTTATGATATGCTTGACTTGCCACCATTGAAAAATTGCTATTTGGATGTTAATCTTGCTGATAATTCTAAAAAAAACCTTTGGGGAGGATTGATAATGTTCGCATTACGGTTAACAATAACCTTGTCCCCGTTGATTTTGTTGTCTTGGATATTGAATGCAATGCATCTTGTCCTATTGTCTTGGGAAGACCCTTTCTTCGAACTGTTGGTGTTATTGATATGAAAGAAGGAAATATTAAGTATCAATTTCCTCTCAAGAAAGGTATGGAACACTTCCCTAGAAAGAGAATGAAGTTGCATTTTGATTCTATTATTATAATAAATTATGATGTTGATGCTTCATCTCTTGATGTTACTTGATTTGCACTTTCTGCGCCTAGCTGAAAGGCGTTAAAGAAATTCTTGGGAGATAACCCATGTTTTTATTTTTGTATTGTTGAGTCTTGGAAGTTGTTACTACTGTAGAAACCTCTCCTTATCATGTTTTTGTGCCAAGTAAAGTCTCTATAGTAAAGTTGATGCTAGATTTGGATTGCTGTGCAGAAACAGAATTGCTGTCTGTCACAAATTTGCGTAGAACTCTCTGTAGAAAAATCAAAAAAATCTGCCAATTTACGTGCGTGATCCTCAGATATGTACGCAAATTTCATTAGTTTTGAGTTTTTCCGTTTGAGCAAGTTAAGTGCCTCTGTAAAATTCGTCTTTATGGACTGTTCTGTTTTGACAGATTCTGCCTTTTATTTCGTATTGCCGCTTTTGCTATGTTGAATGGGTTTCTTTGTTTCATTAACTTTCAGTAGCTTTGTGCAATGTACAGAAGTGTTAATAATGATTATGTCACCTCTGAATGTATGAATTTTTGATTATGCACTAACCCTCTAATGAGTTTGCTTTAAGTTTGGTGTGGAGGAAGTTTTCAAGGGTCAAGAGAAGAGGATGATACAATATGATCAAGAAGAGTGAAAGGTCTAAGCTTGGGGATGCCCCGGTGGTTCATCCATGCATATTTTAAGAAGACTCAAGCATCTAAGCTTGGGGATGCCCAAGGCATCCCCTTCTTCATCGACAACTTATCAGGTCACTTCTAGTGAAACTATATTTTTATTCCATCACATCTTATGTTCTTTACTTGGAGCGTCTTTGTTTTTGTTTTGGTTTGAATAAAGTTGGATCCCGCCATCCTTGTGTTGGAGATATTACACTCCGCTTTTTCATATGGAACACTTGTGTTCTTAGTTGTGCTTTAATGTTCATGGCGAAGGCTGAAAATTGCTTCGTTGATTGCTATTTGGTTGGAATCAGAAAATGCTTCATATGGTTTGGAATAACTTGATACTTGGCAATTGTTTTGAGCTCTCATTAGATCATGTTTAAGCTCTTGCATCATGTAGTTTAATCTATTAGTGGAGAACTACCGTAGAGCTTGTTAAAATTTGGTTTGCATGATTGGTCTCTCTAAGTCTAGATATTTTTGGTAAAGTGTTTGAACAACAAGGAAGACAGTGTAGAGTCTTATAATGCTTGCAATATGTTCTTGTGTAAGTTTTGTTGTACCTGTTCATACTTGTGTTTGCTTCAAACAACCTTGCTAGCCAAAGCCTTGTACTGAGAGGAAATGCTTCTCGTGCATCCAAACACCTTGAGCCAAAATCCATGCCATTTGTGTCCACCATATCTACCTACTATGTGGTATTTTTCTGCCATTCCAAAGTAAATTACTTGAGTGCTACCTTTAAAATTTCATTCCTTTATCTTTGCAATATATAGCTCATGGGACAAATAGCTTAAAAACTATTGTGGTGATGAATATGTAGTTATGTGTCTTAGTTCTTATAAGTTGCTTGTTGAGCGGTAACC
Source organism: Lolium multiflorum (assembly GCA_030979885.1). Taxonomy (NCBI): domain Eukaryota; kingdom Viridiplantae; phylum Streptophyta; class Magnoliopsida; order Poales; family Poaceae; genus Lolium; species Lolium multiflorum. The sequence continues at coordinate 190,904,334 of CM061753.1, forward strand.
ATGTTTCTGGGGACGCCATCAACTTTTTACCTTTGTTGGATATCATGTGAGATGCTATGCATGTTCGTCTTGTCTGAAGTAAGGGTGATTTATCATGATCAAATGGTTTGAGTATGCATATGTTAGAGAAGAACATTGGGCCGCTAACCAAAGCCATGTATCATGGTGGAAGTTTTCAGTTTGGACATACATCCTCAATCTCTTATGAGAATATTATCGTTGTTGAATGCTTCAAAGAGGAGTCCATTATCTGTTGTCTATGTTGTCCCGGTATGGATGTCCTAAGTTGAGATCTATTAAAAACGAGAAATCAAATGTGATTGATCTCCTTGGACCTTTGTACATGCGGCATAGAGGTACCCCTTTGTGACACTTGGTTGAAACATATGTTATGCAATGATAATCCATGTAAATCCAAGCTAATTAGGACAAGGTGCGGGCACTATTGGTATTATATGCATGAGGCTTGCAACTTGTAGGAAGTATTATGCATAGCACATATGAATTATTACTACCGTTGACAAAATTGTTTCTATGTTTTCAAAATAAAAGCTCTAGCACAAAAACGTAATCCATGCTTCCCTCTGCGAAGGGCCATTCTTTAACTTTATGTTGAGTCAGTTTACCTACTTCTTTCTATCTTAGAAGCAAACACTTGTGTCAACAGTGTGCATTTATTCTTACATGATTACCTATTGCACTTGTTATATTACTCTATGTTGACAAATATCCATGAGATATACATGTTACAAGTTGAAAGCAATCGCTGAAACTTAATCATCCTTTGTGTTGCTTCAATGCATTCTACTTTGAATTTATTGCTTTATGAGTTAGCTCTTATGCAAGTCTTATTGATACTTGTCTTGAAAGTACTATTCATGAAAAGTTTTGCTATATGATTCAATTGTTTAGTCATTATCTTTTGTTAGCAATCTTTTGCTTCAGATCACTCCATTCATCTCATATGCTTTACAATAATGTTGATCAAGATTATGTTGGTAGCATGTCACTTCAGAAATTATTTGTTGTTATCGTTTACCTACTCGGGGCAGCAGAACTAAGCTTGGGGATGCTTGATACGTCTCCAATGTATCTATAATTTCTTATGTTCCATGCTACTTTTATGACAATACTCACATGTTTTATACATACTTTACATCATTATTATGCATTTCGCACTAACCTATTAACAAGATGCCGAAGCCCGGTTCTGTTTTCTGCTGTTTTTGGTTTCAGAAATCCTAGGAAATATTCTCGGAATTGACGAAATCAACGCCCGGGTCTTATTTTTCCACGAAGCTTCCCGGAAGACCGGAGGATACGAAGAGGGGCCACGAGGGCCCGGCACCATAGGCCGAGGCGCGGAGAGAGGGCCCGCGCCGCCTATGGTGTGGGCCCCCGCGCCGCCTCTGACCTACCCTTCGCTACTTATAGCCTTCATCACGAATACCCTGTAGAGAGCCACGATACGAAAAACCTTCCCGAGACGCCGCCGCCGCCAATCCCATCTCGGGGATTCAGGAGGCTCCGGCACCTGCCGGAGAGGGAATCATCAGGAGGGCTCTACATCATCATGCCCGCCTCCAGATTGATGCGTGAGTAGTTCATCCTTGGACTATGGGTCCATAGCAGTAGCTAGTTGGTTGTCTTCTCCTCTTGTGCTATCATGTTTAGATCTTGTGAGCTGCCTAACATGATCAAGATCATCTATTTGTCATGCTACATGTTGTGTTTGGTGGGATCCGATGAATATAGAATATTATGTCAAGTTGATTATCAATCTATCATATATGTGTTGTTTATGTTCTTGCATGATCTCCGTTGCTAGTAGAGGCTCTGGCCAAGTTGATACTTGTAACTCCAAGAGGGGTATTTATGCTCGATAGTGGGTTCATGCCTCCATTGAATCTGGGACAGTGACAGAAAGTTCTAAGGTTGTGGATGTGCTTTTGCTACTAGGGATAAAACATCAATGCTTTGTCTAAGGATATTTGTTTTGATTACATTACGCACCATACTTAATGCAATTGTGTTGTTTACAACTTAATACGGAAGGGGTTCGGATGCTAACTTTGAAGGTGGATTATTTAGCATAGATGCATCTTTGGATAGCGGTCTATGTACTTTGTCGTAATGCCTGATTAAATCTCATAGTAATCATCATGATATGTATTGAATCTTTATTTGTCAATTGCCCACCTGTAATTTGTTCACCCAGCATGTTATTTATCTTATTGGAGAGACACCACTAGTGAACTGTGGACCCCGGTCCATTCTTTACATCTGAATACAATCTACTGCAATCATTGTTCTCTACTGTTCTTTGCAAACAAACATCATCTTCTCCACACAATACGTTTAATCCTTTGTTTTCAGCAAGCCGGTGAGATTGACAACCTCACTGTTACGTTGGGGCAAAGTATCTTGATTGTGTTGTGCAGGTTCCACGTTGGCGCCGGTTTCACTGGTGTTGCGCCGCACTACACTCCTCCACCAACAACCTTCACGTGTTCCTTGACTCCTACTGGTTCGATAACCTTGGTTTCTTTCAGGAAAACTTGCTGCTGTGCGCATCACACCTTCCTCTTGGGGTTCCCAACGGACGTGTGATCACTCTGCAGAGATTGTACACTTGTGCCACAACTTTTGATTACATCCGGGATAACCCTGAATAATCATAACTCAGTATGCGGATCATCAACCATAACCTTTCACTTACATACCCTAGTATAGGCACCTCTCCCCATGAGCTTGGCCTCCCAGTGAAGACAAACCGTCAACCTGGGAACTGCACAGGGCTTGGGTAGGCATTCACCTCATTTCACGTCATTTCACTTTCAACGGAGGCAGCCTCGGCATAACCCCTATGACGCTTGTTTAGGGGAACCCATACTAAAATACATAAACTTCCAGTTAAGCCCTACCCATAATCAGGTATTGTGGGGGTACTTGTATAATTGGAATGGTATCGCATCCGAACCCAATCATCAGTTTTTATCAAATTCATCATGTCATTCAATTCACATTCACCTTCAAAATCTTTCAATAGAATGACTTATCATTCCAAGGTTTTCAAAGTCATTTCATTTCACATGTTCCCATCTAGAGTAGTCAATTTTAGTTTTAGCACTAGCAACTAATCATGAGGGGTGCTAACTAGCGTGTATTGCTCTAGGCTAAATTTGATGCTCTTGTACTACTCTATATCTAGACCAAGTGAATCATGAATCAAAAATAAACTTTGATAAACCAAAGTCAAAAACTTGTAAGGTAAAAACTTGGGTTGGGATCATTAAGCATAAAGTATTATGTAAGAGTGCCTTGCCCTAGTAGAGCTTTGCACTAGGGTAGCTTGCAAGAGTATAGCTTGCCTTGATTGGTACAGTGGTCAAAGTTCTCTTCTTCTTCCTGGTAGTAGACCTCCTCCTCCTGGTATTCCTCGGTACTAGCGTCTATAAACGGATACGAGGTAACAATCACCAAACAAATCTTAAGGCTAGACTAAGCACACAATTGGTTCACACAAGCTATTCTAGCATCACAACATTATTAACATGTTGGTTGACTTTGTTTTCTTTTTAAGAAAAATAATTTTCTCTCATTGAAATATTTATTAGGGTTGCTCTTTAGGTTCTTTGAGATATAGTTTTCTCTCACTGAATCTTGTTAAGATTTAATTTCCTCAAATAATAAGGTATGAACACATGTTGACCAAGGTCAACACTTCATATTTATCATTTGGGAAAATGATTTAAATGAGGTATTACACCTCATGCAATTTAACACTAACATAGTAATAATTTAATATCACCAAGTAATTCAATATGAGGTTATATGACCTAGGTCATTACCTCATGTTGAATTACTTGAGACAAAGATTTAAATGAGAGAATATCTCTCATACTATTTAATAAATAATTTTGGATAATTTAAATGGACTAGAAATAGCCATATAGCCATTATTTATACTAGCCCATGATTATGTGAAGCAACCATGTCATATTTTTACATATTCAGATAGACAATATGAAATGTGATTTTTGAGAGTTGGAATCAACTCAAAATCATTTATGGTTGATTTTTAATAAATGTTTGAAGTTTGAAAAGGCCCTGCCTTGTTATTTGTACTACATTATTTCTACAAAATCTAGGGTTGAGACCAGTGTAGTTGTTTAGATAATTTTCTAAGCTTTCCAAATATATAAAATTCATCAAATTTGGCTTAGTAGATTTAATTCTATTAATTTTGAACATGGTATGATGTTTGAATTTAATTGAATTGTTTGAATTTGAATCGCCGGGCTCTGCTGGAAAACTAGTGGGCACAAGGAGAAAAAGAACCTGGGCCAGCCCATCTGCTCGCACGCAACGCCCGACTTTGGGTAATCGTAGAAAGGCTTTAGTCGCGGCCGCAACCACACACGCGGTTGCGCAACCTCGACTAATGAAGCGCGACTAAAGGCCTTCTTTAGTCGCGGTTGTTTACGAACCGCGACTAAAGGCCCGTCCACGGGCGTTGGCATGAGCTGTGTGGAAGGACTTTTAGTCCCGGTTTGTAACACGACCGGGACTAAAGGCTATTTCATAAAAATTTAATCCATTTGGTTTTCTAATTATTTTTCATTTTTTTCTTTTTTCAGAATTTCTAGTATTTCAGTTATTGGCCAAGTTTAGTCACTAACTACACTTAATCTCTAGTCAAATTTCTTACCTGTGGTCAAACTTCCCGCTCGGTCACCCATCCTCCCACTACTCCAGCACTAGCACGCTTAACTTCCAAGTTCCTTTCCCATCCTCCTTCCAAGTGCTTCGCGCGCATGTTGTTGATACTAGTATCATATCAATCCTATTAACATGTTGGTCGATGTCACACTTCTTTATTGTTTGAATGCCAAATAATTATTTTAATAAACAAAAGTAATGATGTAATAATAATCTTGAATAAATAAATAAATATTAACTTTTTAAATTTATATTATAATTAATTTTTTATTTTTTTAATATTTTTTTTGCCAAACCTAAAACCTGAAAATTTGAAAATCTAAAAATTGGCTAACTTTATGGTTAAGTAATAGTAATCTTTATGCAAGATGCAATTATTAATTTAAAATTTTAAAAAAATATAAAATACGGAATTTCTGGCAAAAACTAAAATCTTCCTGCTTTCATATTTTCATTTGGAATTTTGAGAATCTAAAAATTGGCTAACTTTATGGGTGAATTCGGATGTAACTTTTTCCCAGGATTTTTTTGATATATTATATGTTTTTTTCCGACATCGTATGCAAAAGTTATTGCGGTTTTACCATTTTTTAAAAAAAATTGCAAAAAAAAATGAAAATTCGAATTTCTTAATTTCTCCGAATAGTAGGTTGCATAACATACAAGAATCTGAAAACATTTTTTTTTGAATTTTCTATCATTTTCTTTTGTACCAACAAAACAAACACACGATCTTTATAATGGCCGAAGTATCGGGGATGTATGCACTAACACCCGCATTATTGATTCGACAGAAAGTAAAAAAACTTATAAGCCTTAACAATGAGTTGTCTAGCTGCACACAGGCAAATACTACACGGAGTGACGTGAAAGCAGAATATGGAGAGCGATAGTAACAATAACACAGCAACGAGGCAGTATTATGAGAGCAATGGCACCGAGAAAATAGTTGATACTACTTCCAATGACATGTAGAGCAGTATATGATGATGCGAGTTGGACCGGGGTTCCCAGCTATCTACGCTAGTGATAACTCTCCAATAACAAGTGTTGGGTGAACAAATTACGTTGGGCAATTGATAGGATTGAAATAGCATTAAGACAAGAACATCAAGATTATTAATCATGTAGGCATGTTTTCCATATATAGTCATACGTGCTCGCAATGAGAAACTTGTACAACATCTTTTGTCCTACCAGCCGGTGGCAGCCGGGCCTCTAGGGAATCTATCGGAAATTAAGGTACTCACTTTTAGAGCACAGGAGCAAAGCATTAACACTCCGTGAAAACATGTGATCCTCATACCTACGCCTTCCCCTCCGGTTGTCCCAATTTCTGTCACTTTGGGGCCTCGGGTTCGGACATAGACATGTGCAAACAACTTGTAGATACAATCTAAGCAATAAGTATAGAGCTTAAATCTAAGATCATGCCACTCGGCCCTAGTGACAAGCATTAAACACAACAAGATTGCAGCAACAATAACTTCACAAACTTTATAGATAGACTAATCATAATGTAACAATCCATCGGATCCCAACAAACACAACACCGATTACATCGAGATGAATCTCAATCATGTAAGGCAGCTCATGAGATCATTGTATTGAAGTACATGAGGAGAGAATACAACTAGCTACAGCTAGAACCCGTAGTCCATGGGGGAACTATTCACCGAGCATGATGGAGGCGGTGGCGTTGATGGAGATGGCTTCCGGGGCACTTCCCCGTCCGGCAGGGTGCCGAACAGAGACTTCTGTCCCCCGAATTGGAGTTTCGCGATGGCGGCGGCGCCCAGGAGTCTTTACGGGTTTCGTCAATCGGCATCGTTTTTTAGGTCGAAAGGGCTTAAATAGGCGAAGAGGCGGCGCAGGGCGATAGGGTGGCCCCACACCAGGCCGGCGCGGCCTGTAGCCGCGCGGCCCACATGTGTGGTGGCCCCCGGCTCTCTCCGACTCTCCTTCGTGTTCGGAGCCTCCCAAAAAAAATAAGATCTTTGCGTTGATTTCGTCCAATTCCGAGAATATTGCCGAACAGCCTTTCTGGAACCAAAAACAAAAGAAAACAGGAACCACTGTGGCATCTTGTTAATAGGTTAGTTCCGGAAAACGCATGAAATCATCATAAAGTGCAAGCAAAACATGTAAGTATTGTCATAAAACAAGCATGGAACGTCAGAAATTATGGGTACGTTGGAGAAGTATCAGCATCCCCAAGCTTAGTTCCTGCTCGTCCCGAGTAGGTAAACGATAAAAAGAATAATTTCTGTAGTGACATGCTACTTACATAACCTTGATCATACTATTACAAAGCATATGAAATGAATGAAGTGACTCAAGGCAATGATCTATAGTTGCTAACAAATAGATAACATATAGCAAAACTTTTCATGAAGAGTACTTTCAAGACAAGCATCAAAAGTCTTGCATAAGAGTTAACTCATAAAGCAATAAATTCAAAGTAAAGGCATCGAAGCAACACAAAGGAAGATATAAGTTTCAGCAGTTGCTTTCAACATGCATATCTCATGGATAATTGTCAACACAAAATAATATGATGAATGCAAATAAGCAAGTATGTAAGAATCAATGCACAGTTGACATAAGTGTTTGCTTCTAAGATGGAAGGAAGTAGGTAAACTGACTCAACATAAAAGTAAAAGAATGGCCCTTCGCAGAGGGAAGCAGGGATAAAATCATGTGCTAGAGCTTTTCAAGTTTTGAAATCATATAGAGAGCATAAAAGTAAAGTTTTGAGAGGTGTTTGTTGTTGTCAACGAATGGTAGCGGGTACTCTAACTACCTCATCAACCAGACTTTCAAGAGCGGCTCCCATGAAGGACGTTATCTCTACCAGCAAGATCATCCCTCTTCTCTTTTGTTTACACATGTATTTTAGTTTTATTTATTAGGTGACACTCCCCCCAACCTTTTGCTTACACAAGCCATGGCTAACCGAATCCTCGGGTGCCTTCCAACATTTCACATACCATGGAGGAGTGTCTATTTGCAAAATTAAGTTGCTTACTGATAGATCAGGGCAAAACACGTGAAGAGAATTATTAATGAAAGTTAATTAATTGGGGCTGGGAACCCCGTTGCCAGCTCTTTTTGCAAAATTATTGGATAAGCGGATGAAGCCACTAGTCCATTGTGAAAGTCTGTCAAAAGTAAATGACAAGATCGAAAGATAAAACACCACATACTTCCTCATGAGCTATAAAACATTGACACAAATAAGAGATAGTAAATTTTGAATTGTTTAAAGGTAGCACATGAAGTATTTGCTTGGAATGGCAGGAAATACCACATAGTAGGTAGATATGGTGGACACACATGGCATAGGTTTTGGCTCAAGGTTTTGGATGCACGAGAAGCATTCCCTCTCGGTACAAGGCTTTGGCTAGCAAGGTTGTTTGAAGCAAACACAAGTATAAACCGGCACATAAAACTTACATAAGAACAAATTGCAAGCATTATAAAACTCTATACTGTCTTCCTTGTTGCTCAAACACTTTTACCAGAAAATATCTAGACCTTAGAGAGACCAATCATGCAAACCAATTTCAACAAGTTTTACGGTAGTTCTCCACCAATAGGTTTAAACTACATGATGCAAGAGCATGATCTACTTGAGAGCTCAAAACAATTGCCAAGTGTCAAATTATCCAAGACAATATGAAGCATTTTATGTTTCCAACCAAATAACAATAAGTGCAGCGGTTTTCAACTCCGCCATGAAAAAAGTAAAACGAAGAACACCGTGTTCATATGAAAAAGCGGAGTGTCTCTCTCCCACACATGGATTGTTAGGATCCGAATTTATTCAAACACAAACAAAAACAAACAGACGCTCCAAGTAAAGCACATATGATGTGACCGAATAAAAATATAGTTTCAATAGAAGAAACATGATAAGTTGATGAAGAAGGGGATGCCTTGGGCATCCCCAAGCTTAGACGCTTGAGTCTTCTTTAAATATGCAGGATGAACCACGGGGGCATCCCCAAGCTTAGACTTTTCACTCTTCTTGATCATATATCATCCTCCTCTCTTGACCCTTGAAAACTTCCTTCACACCAAACTTCTCATAAACTTCATTAGAGGGGTTAGTACTCAAAAAAACTTTAATCCACCTTGGTCCTGTAGTGACACATTGCAAGAACTCAATAAAACATTAGCTACAGCTCTCCACGTCTAGAAAGCCTCACTTAAAGTCCACAAGAGACAATGCAAAAAACAGAGACAGAATCTGCCAAAACAGAACAGCAAGTAAACACGAATTTTAAAATGGTACTTCCGTTGCTCAAATCAGAAACTCAAAACTAATGAAAGTTGCGTACATATCTGAGGATCACGCACGTAAATTGGCAGATTTTTCTGAGTTTTCTACAGAGAAATATGCCCAGATTCGTGACAGATAGAAATCTGTTTCTGCGCAGAAATCCAAATCTACTATCAACCTTCTATTAGAGACTTCACTTGGCACAACAATGCAATAAAATAAAGATAAGGAGAGGTTGCTACAGTAGTAAAAACTTCCAAGACACTCCAAGACACAACAAAACAGTAGCAAAATAAACACATGGGTTATCTCCCAAGAAGTGCTTTCTTTATAGCCATTAAGATGGGCTCAGCAATTTTAATGATGCTCTCATAAGGGTGAGAGTTGAAGCAAAAGAGAGAATTAAAAAGCAAGTTCAAAACACATTTAAGTCTAACCCATTTCCTATGCATAGGAATCTTGTACACAAATAAATTCATGAAGAACAAAGTGACAAGCATAAGAAGATAAAACAAAAGTAACTTCAAAAGTTTCAGCATATAGAGAGATGTTTTAGTACCATGCAAATTTCTACAACCATATTTTCCTCTCTCATAATAATTTTCAGTAGCTTTCAACATATAACTATCACATAAAGCATGCTTTTCATGATTCACAAACACATAATTTTTATCAAGCTCAGAAATAATAGGATTAAAACTTTCAAACCCACTTTTATCAATAATATAACAAGATGATTGATCAATCTCAAAAGATATGGGACTCATAGATAAAGTCAAGAACTCTCCAATCCCATTTTCATTAGTAGTACAATTAATATTATCAAGTAACATAGGACCATCATCTAGAGATTTATCATAAACATTTGCTAAGCAAAACTCTTTAGTACCATGCATTTCGACATCAGGCACAAACAAAGCATTATCATAAGATTTATCAAAGTAGCATGGATTATCATAGATAATAGTAGCATAATTATTCTCACAAGTTTTACTCATAGGGAATATTTCAAGAGAATCCACGGGAACATAACATTCATCCTCTTTCGGTAAGCATGGAGGACAATCAAATAGTGTAAGAGATAAAGAGTTACTCTCATTAGAAGGTTGGCATGGGTAGCTAATCCATTCTTCCTCCTTTTGTTCATCACTCTCCTCTTCTTTTTCATCCAATGAGCTTTCAGGTTCATCAATTTCCTCCTCTTTTTCATCCAATGAGCTTTCAGGTTCATCAATTTCTTCTTCCATCGGTTCCTGCAAAGTGTGAGTGCATTCTTGTGCATTAATGAGTCTCTCTTTATAATCAATGATATAAGGATTATCACTGTAGCTTTCTATGCAAAAATTAAGGATAGAAGATACATAATCTTTAAGGTCCTTACAAACAGCACAAGTTTCATAATTTTTAGACATGAATGATTCTATCTCAGAGGCTCCCATAAATATGACAAATTGTTCTACCTCTTCGAACCCAAAATGAATATAGCTATTCCAATTATAGTTCTTAATTAAAAATTCCTCACTAAAGCCACATTAAAATTTAAGATGTTTAGTATCCTGTTCAGAGCAACAGTTTATATCATGGCGTTTAAGCAAGATTTTAGCAATTGTATTTAATTTTTCTATCACAGCACTCATAACTTTTCCTGTTCTTGATTCTCTATAATTATTATATAATTCAATAAGCTCCAAATAGGTTGTAGGTTCTCCCATAATAGCAGTTTTTAATTTTTAGGTTTTTCAAATTTTTATGGATTTTCGGGTATATAGGGAAAATAAAACAAGACAAAAATAAACTAGACAAAAGTAAACTAAGCAAAATAAAACTAGACAGAAATAAACTAAGCACAAATAAACTAGACAAAAGTAAACTAGCAAGAAAAAATAAAATAAAAGCAGAGAGAGAGGTAGAGTGTACTCCCCAGGTGAACTTATGAGTAGAGCTATGCCTCCCGGCAACGGCGCCAGAAAAATAGTCTTGATGACCCACAAGTATAGGGGATCGCAACAGTCTTCGAGAGGAAGTAAAACCCAAATTTATTGATTCGACACAAGGGGAGGTAAAGAATATATAAGCCTTAACAACTGAGTTGTCAATTCAGCTGCACCTGGAAAAGCACTAGTAACGAGGGGTGATGTGAAAGCAGCAGTAATATGAGAGCAGTAGTAACAGTAACACAGCAGCACTAGCAGTAATATGAGAGCAATGGCACCATAAAATAGTTGATACTACTTCCAATGACATGTAGAACGAGTATATGATGATGCGAGATGAACCGGGGTTCCCAGCTATCTACGCTAGTGGTAACTCTCCAATAACAAGTGTTGGGTGAATAAATTACAGTTGGGCAATTGATAGGATTGAAATAGCATTAAGACAGAACATCAAGATTATTAATCATGTAGGCATGTTTTCCATATATAGTCATACGTGCTCGCAATGAGAAACTTGTACAACATCTTTTGTCCTACCAGCCGGTGGGCCTGGGCCTCTAGGGAATCTACGAAATTAAGGTACTCCTTTTAATAGAGCACCGGAGCAAAGCATTAACACTCCGTGAAAACATGTGATCCTCATACCTACGCCTTCCCCTCCGGTTGTCCCAATTTCTGTCACTTTGGGGCCTCGGGTTCCGGACATAGACATGTGCAAACAACTTGTAGATACAATCTAAGCAATAAGTATAGAGCTTAAATCTAAGATCATGCCACTCGGGCCCTAGTGACAAGCATTAAACATAACAAGATTGCAGCAACAATAACTTCACAAACTTTATAGATAGACTAATCATAATGTAACAATCCATCGGATCCCAACAAACACAACACAGATTACATCAGATGAATCTCAATCATGTAAGGCAGCTCATGAGATCATTGTATTGAAGTACATGGGAGAGAATACCAACTAGCTACAGCTAGAACCCGTAGTCCATGGGGGAACTACTCACGGAGCATGATGGAGGCGGTGGCGTTGATGGAGATGGCTTCGGGGGCACTTCCCCGATCCGGCGGTGCGGAACGAGACTCTGTCCCCCGAATTGGAGTTTCGCGATGGCGGCGGCGCCTGGCGTCTTTGGGTTTCGTCAATCGGTCTGCGTTTTTAGGTCGAAATGGCTTAAATAGGCGGAGGCGGCGCAGAGGGGCGACAGGTGGCCCCCACCAGGCCGGCGCGCCGAGAGTGTAGCCCGCGCGCCCCCATGTGGCCCGGCTCTCCTCCCGACTCTCCTCGGTGTCTGAGCCTCCGGGAAAAATAAGATCTTTGGCGTTGATTTCGTCCAATTAAAGAATATTGCCCGAACAGCCTTTGGAACCAAAACGGCAGAAAACATGGGCACTGTGGCATCTTGTTAATAGGTTAGTTCCGGAAAACGCATGAAATCATCATAAAGTGCAAGCAAAACATGTAAGTATTGTCATAAAACAAGCATGGAACGTCAGAAATTATGGATACGTTGGAGACGTATCAGGGTGCAGGGTGCGTGGGGAGTGAAAAATGCGGAAAAACCTTTAGTCCCGGTTGGGGACACCAACCGCGACTAAAGGGTACCCCTTTAACGAAATAGCCTTTAGTCCCTTGAAAAATTATCCGATAGATGAAACACTTTGTAGATCTTCATTAGTACTACATGTCTTACAACAAACTAACCGTATAGTCAACAACCTATACACTGCTTGCTCGAAGGACCTGGGCCGACTTCTCTCCAACAGAATGATGTATATGACTGATAGAATGTCATCGTCATTTTGCTCTCGGTGGGTATAATGTTGCACAATGGTTTTGGAAGCTGCCTTGATCATGACTCTAGATGGAATCTCAACAACGTCCGTAAGGAAGGGTAAAGGTACCAGCCTTGCCTTGTACATAAAGAATATCTCTGCATCAACGAGACCTAGCATCTCGCATCAGAACAACATAGGAAGCACCTCAACGGACCTAGCATCTCTACATCGAACAACACAGGAAGCACCTCAACAGACCTAGCATCTCTGCATCGAACAAAAATGATTTTAGAATCCCAAAATATGTCACATGAAGCTATATCTCGGCACAATCACGTGAAGAGCAAATGAAGGTAAAGAGGAACAAAGAGTAGCTTCAAAATGAATCTCATCTGTAGAGGCATACAACATGGATTGTCATAGACCATGAAGGCTAACCAAATAATCAAAACGGAGGAGTGAGTTAACCTATAGGACATGAATAGAGCAGACCGGTGACTACAGAGAACACAAAGGCAGATCAGACGATTTGAGGTGCCATACAAACAGTAGGTAATAACAATCCTTATTTGTATGCTTATATTCTGAAATTTTTACGCTCATGTGGCACCATTTCTGAATGTTATATCTAAAACAACGTGAGAAGCCTATCTTTGCCAAACTCGGTTTAGTGATTTGCACTACATATTTTGCAGGCACAAATGTAAAAAAATGAACTACTATGCCAAACCTCAGGAGGATGCACCTTACCGGTAAAAGGGAGAGAAATGCAAGATCCTTTCCAGGTAAAAGAGATAAATGCATGCTCCTTCCAAAAGATGGTAAGAAATTCTCCCCATGGTATCCAACAAAAATAGAAAATAATACACCCCATGTTATCTTTTCATCACCAAGACTCCATTTGAAAGTATTTAATTAATCTACCTGCATAGTCACATCACATATATATTTGAGAAAATTTAGAATCAAAACATTAACTCTCTGCAGCATACTAAAAGATGAGCCCTTTCAAGCTTCATATACTATATTTGTGTGCATACGGGAAAAGTTCCAAATCTAAAATTGAAGCGTAAGCATGCAAACAAACTCAAAACCGAGAAAATACCCCAGGAAACATTTATATACAAAAAGAAGCTAAAACCCACAATATTGTATCAGTAATGTTCCCAATATTTAAAAAATGTAACATATTGATCGCTTTAGAGCATGATTGGCAAATAATAAGCATTAACCAAGGGTGATGGTCTTGTTCATAAGTGCGCTAAAATGTGATCTGTTTGCTTTCTTATGTCTATGTTAACCCTGGGTTTTGAAAAATGGCATGAAAATAGAAACCAAGTATCAAAGGCACATCGTTGAGCTGGACTGTGCCAAGGTTGGAGTGGCACTGCGATTACGGTTGTTGGACAGATCGGTTCAGTGGGCTATGTATGAAGAGGCCAAATCCTTGCTGAAGTTGTTTATCGACGATTGTTTATGCTAAAAGAGAGAGCAATAGGGTAGCCGATTGCCTTGCTAAATTAGCGAGATCAGGTGGCACGTTAAATCTCCTACATGATGTAATAGAAGACCTTGTAACACAAGACTTTTCTCGGTGTTAACCCCATAATATGAGGCTCTCTTCCTCTCAAAAAAAATTATCAAAAGCACGTGGGACCTAAACTAATGTGTGTGTACTTATAAGAGACAAAATGAGAGAGGGAGGAACCTTCGTGGACCTCAACGAAAAGACCAAGGAGAGCGAGCAACTATACTGTTGGTATGCATCCTCTGCACTTGCCCTCCTCACGAACGAGGATGAGCATATCGCATCATAGGCTACAACAAGCACCGTTGCACCCGCGTGCGGCTGGTAGTAAGAGGAAAGGCTGCACCTGTCATGTGGTTCATCGAGTGGCAGAGGTTGTTGCGCTAAGGCGGCATCCTCCATGAGGATGAAATAATTAGTAGAAAATTAAAAATAGTATTAAGTGACCTGCATAATCGAGGGAAGATATCCATACCAAATATCATAAGAAAATTAGTAGGTTTTACATCGACACTGCAATTTTAAGCCATTATTTGTTGCGGCTAGTTTATAGGCACTATCTACATCCTGAAATATGACATGTTAAAACCTAAACATGGAGCCATGTGGCTTGATTTTCATGAGTTTTGATGTAAATAAACCAGCAAATAGATATGCACCTGCAGCTGCTCTCGAAGAATGCATGTTTTGGTACTAAAGTCACACTTTCGTATTTACACATTCGGGCTACAAATGAAACTTTAAAGTTGCAAAACGCCACAAAAATTACGAGTCCGTATGTAGCATCATATATCTGGATAGTGCAAGATTTTTTTCCCGAGGTCATGGATAAAAACTCCAGCAAGAAGAACACCAAAAAAATGGAATAACAAAGCAACTATGTAAGCGGTAAGCCGAATTCAGAACCTAAAAATGAATAGAACCAAGGCTAAACTTGTACGGTAGCTTTATATTAATTACCTTGATATTTCCTAATCAAATAAATAATTATATGAACCAGGTAAATACACCTCATGGTATCAAATAAGAAATGTTCTAGCTGTAAATAAGTAATACCGACTTAATATATCCAAGCTAACTTTCATGGCTAATGAAGAAACCCAATAGTCAATGTGTGACTCACTTAAACAACGAAAAACATTTATGAACTTCAACAGAAGGGCAACATGTGCATAGCACAAGATTCGTAAGCAAATCTGCTTGGAGAATAACAAATCGATTTCTAGGCAAGTACATGCACCCAATCTTGAGATTATGAACTAATCGATTTCTAAATACATGTACCTAATTACCTCGATACTAAATAGAATACAAACCTAATACATGTATCCAAGTACCAGGAACCATATGTTTTACAAAAGCTAACAAAGCATAGATAACTATTGTTCTGCCGAATCTAGAAAGAAACTTAGAATACAGTGATACCTACCATCCAATCATGCTTACCCTGCATCGGATACACAGTTGGTTCTTGGTTCAGATCAATTGCACCAGCAAGCACAATAAAAAGCTAACATACATGAGCTCATTGTTGCTTAATTACAATAATATATTTAACTGTGGGGCAGAAGATGCATATGATACCTTCAATTGATTTTAGAGAATAATGAAGCCTCATATATAAATGGAAAATTCTATTCATTGGAACAACATAGTTTTATCTCTCACCAAGAGCTACTGGGAAAATGGACCGTGACCTGTATGGAAAATTGAGAATTTCCTAGATGAAAAGTGGGTACTGCAAAGAGTATGAAGAGAAGGCGATAAAAATGAATTAAAAGGAAAGTATCAATATTAGGCAGTTAGATGCAAATTGATCAAACCATAGAAAATGACCATAGTAGGAGCAAAAAAACTATTCAGATGCTATCAATCATATAGATATAATCCAGGCATCATATGTTTTGAGACAATGGTGTAGAGGGCTAAATAGAGTTGTGCATAAACATAAAGCAGAACGAAACAAATTGCATATGTATGTAAACTCACTTTATTATTTGTTTCAACATCATATACGCGAGAAGATTCTGGCAACAAGCTGAAATCTGTAGACTAACTAAATTTCATTTACCTGCTGCATAAGCACATATGCACTAGTGCAATTCTGCAATTCAGCCAACTCGACTTTGAATAATACATGAGCAGAAAATTCTACAACAGTAATCTCTTCTCGTCTCGGTCCCTTTTACCATCTCTTGATGAATCTCAAAAGTCGGAATGCTGAGTTTAAAACTTACAACCAATATAAGGAATCTAGCATAATAATTCATAAATAATCCTAGAAATCTGACATAATATGTGATGCATATCTAGAACAATCTTACAACCAATATAAGGAATCTGACATAATAGTTCAGAAATAATCCTAGAAACGACATAATATGTGATGCATATCTAGAACAATCCAGCACAAAATATCTTCTCCTGAAATTTGTCTCACATATTTCACCAAGGATAACTTAAAGAGGCAAGTCACACATTGTAGATAAATTTCAGAGATAACTTTTTTGTTGAGCCTGCCTGGATTTTTATCGAATACCTTCTAGACATAGATAAAGGAATCACAGAGAGATATCATGTGAAAAAGATGAGAAAGGGAAAGAGTACAGGAGGAGAACGAGAGGTGTGAACCTGCAAGTGGACTTGTTCTTAGCGTGAGGGTCACGACGGGGTGCCATGGTGTAACATCCCAAGTTTCAACAATAATAAAATAAAGAGAGAGATTCAATTACTCAATTTTTGCAACAAACAAAAACTTTTTAGATGCATATAGTGTCACATATAGTTTTATGCATATGAGTGTTTTCTTTTTGTGCAATTGCCATGATGAGTATTAGTATGATTAACAATTGCTATGTGAACCCTAACCAAGATGATCAAACCCTAATTTGAGAAGAAATAAAGAAAATGGGAAAAACCCATATTTCACTTACATACACAATATGCCAAATTGCAACTCTTCAACCTAGGCCAAAATTGCTTGCCCTCTTGCTTGTAAAATACTTTAATATGATAAACTAACACAATTGCATCCTTGGATCAAGAATCAAACCCAAAGAAATCAAGATTTCTTCATACATATGATAATGGTCATATGGCCCAAAAATAATTTCTTCACTACTTTACCCCTCTGGTTTTCTCAATTCTTAAACTAAACTAGGTCAACCAAAGCCATGTCATCCAAGACCATGTCAAGGTGTGTAACTTTGATGTTGACCACCATGGCTAGAGTTGACTAGGTTGACCAGTAACAAGGTGACAAGTAGTGATGCTGAAATCAAGAGAAGATCATGTCACTTTTGCCATTTTGCAAAACAACTCCAAATTGACCAAAACCACCACCAATCCAACACATTAATTATATAAATGAGATCCACCAAAAAGAAAACCAAAATTCAAACAAAAAGTTCTTGCGGCCATTTAACCGAACACTTGGCAGGCATCTGTTGCAAATTATTACACATTGTTCATCGGTTTCTTGCCTAAACCACTCCCATTTCGTGATCATTAGCTCCCTCCATGCTCCCTGCATCTAGCTCAGTACTTGGCTTGGTCGTTTAAAGCAGAAAAGTGAGGAGAGATGCACCTCACGTAGCATGCCGGCCACCTTTGGCATCCCTCTCTCTGGCCTCTCTCTCAACCCATCTCCTTGTCCTGGAGCATCTTGGAAGCACAAGGACCGCGCCAGTACCTTGCACTCGATCGCCAACGAACGCCATTGGCTAGAACGCCCGTGTCCAAAACGATGCCAGGACGTGCCAGCACGCGCGCTCACCGCGCTCTGGACGCGCCAGTACATCCTCGCGCACGAGCGACGCGCACCCTCCACCTCCCAGACTACCCCATGCACCTCCGCGCCCTCTACCACACCTAGCCATCACACCATCCGTCCTGCTCGCCAGAGTGCGCGGACGAGTGGCGATCATCACAGCGCCGAGCCATCCTCTCGCCCTCTTTCTCTGCGCCCTCACCTGAGCATCGCTACCCGCCTGCTCAGTCTTCCTTGCCCTCTCGACCCTGATCGCCGCGCATCGCGCCTGCCCCGCTCCGCCTCGGACCCTCTCGACCCTATAAATAGAGACGATCGGCCCTCCATCCTCACACCAATCACTCCCCTCACCTCATCCTCGAGCAGCGCCACCAATCAATTTAAGCCGTCGCTGCGGAATTGCAGCCGGAGATCCGCAGCCCGCCGCGGAAGCTCTGCCGGAGATTGGAGCTTCCCCGGCGCCGCCACTGCACCAGGAGGTTCCTCCCGATCGACCGCCCCCGAGCACACCTGCTGCACACTGCAACGGCCTGGTAGGCTCTCCGACCCCCAGGCTCGCCGCGGTGAGCTCGCTTCTCGGAGACGACGACATTCCCACGCCGTCGATCTCCTTTTCTAATCCTACGGCTTAGATGCGGCGCACCGTTTCGCTAAGTTAAAACGCCAATAGGTGGACCCCACCTCGTCAGGGCAGCCCACTCGCACCCGTGGCTTGTTGAGCTGCGCAGTGAAATTAATTCCTGTTTCGGCCCAGTAGTGTTTCCCGCCTAAGCCCACGATTGAAATTTGGACTTAATATTAACTCAAATTGTTCAGCAGATGGTTTAGTAAAATTTGAATAGTTTGAAATCTGCCAAACCAAATTTAGCAAACTTTATACTGTTGGAAAGCCCATGAAATTATCTAACCAATGCCACTGGTCCCATCTCCAAATTCGTAGTAGAATTTAAATGCTAAAAATAACAAGTCAGGGACTTTTGCAACTTGAAACTTAATTTAAAATTCAACCATAATTGATTTTGAGTTGATTCCAATTCTAATAAATCACAAATGATGTCCTCTAATTGATTATGCAATAATATAGACATGTTATTTGTATGATCATGGACTAGATGAAATAAAATAGCTATGTAGTCAATTCTAGTGCTTTCTCAACTTGAATTCAAATTCAATAAGTAATATGAGAGCTACTCTCTCATTTAAATCTTGATCCTAAGTAATACAACCAGAGGGAATGACTTAGACTAATGAACCTCTGATAACTATTACTTAGAGATTTTAATTCATTTAAATGTTAAGTATTAAAACCATGTGAAGTATAGCACTTCAATTATTATATACTCACATATAATAGATATGAAATGTTGACCTTGAGTCAACCTATATTTCATACCTGATTATTATATGAAGAGATTAAATCTTAATATGAGGTAATAAGAGGAAATTAATTTCTCTAAGGAGCTACATACCAAAGTTAAGAAATAGTAATAATAAGAGGAAATTATTTTTAATAAGAACTCATCCAACAATCCACCATGCCATGTTTGATTGATGATAGAATTAGTGTGTGAACTCTTTTGGGTGTTTTTAGTTTAGTATGTGAGCTTGGTTTAGTATTTATACCTCGTATTCGTATATAGACGCTAGTAACGAGGAGTATCAAGAGGAGGAAGCCTACTCCCAAGAAGAAGAGGAGAACTACTCACTACCCTGCTCAAGGCAAGCTAATAATCTTGCTAACCACCATGATGCACAGCTCTTCAAGAGCAAGGCACCATCACCCCTTTAAATTCATGTTTTACCTATCCCATGTTTTTACTTTGCAATTACTTTTGCTTATTTACTTCAAAGTACTTTTTGGTTTATGATTTCACTTGGTATAGAGTAGAACAAGATCAAAGGTTATCTTAGAACCATTCCAAAGCTAGATAGCACCCCTCATAAAATAGTTGCTAGCGCTAATCAATTAAAATTGGACTACTCTAGATGGGAACATGTGACTTTAAATAAAGTTGAAACTTTGGAATGGTGATTCATTCCATTGAATGATTTTGAAGGTGAATATGACCAAGAGAAGATGGTGATTTTTGATATAAAACTGATATGGGTTGAATGCGATACCTTTCCAATTATACAAGTACCCCCACAATACCTGATTATGGGTAGGGCTTAACTAGAAACTTGTGTATTTTAGTATGGGTTCCCTCTAAACAAGCATCATAGGGGTTACGCGCTGCTCCGTATATGAGAAATGATGTGAATATGAGGTGAATGTACGACCCAAGCCCTGTGCAGTTCCCGGGTTAACAGTTGGTTCTCACCGGGAGGCCAAGCTCATGGGGAGAGGTGCATATATTAGGACATATAAGTGAAAGGTTAAGGTTGATGATCCGCGTACTGAGTTACGATGATTCGGGGTTATCCTCGACGGATGTAATCAAAAGTTGTGGCACAAGAGTACAACCTCTGCAGAGTGTTAAACCTATTCGAATAGCCGTGTCCACGGTTATGACGATTGAAAGGCCATACTAATTTCCGCTATCAGAATTTGTTTTGAAATGATGAATTGAATGGTGATTTGACTTGGATTCCAAATGAATTGTGGGAATGACACTAATGTTCCCACTTGAGTTAGTCTAGCAAATGATGGGTGTTTACTAAATATTTATCAAATGAAAACTTGGCTTTATGCAAATAAACCTAGAGCTTAGCACCCCTTACTACACTTAATATGTTTTACCTTAGTATTAGTTTGCGAGTACTTTAAAGTACTCATGGCTTTGCCCTGGCTATTCAAATGCCAGACTTTGAAGAGGAGCAACAGTATCAGGATGACGGACAACAGGATGTCTACGATAACTAGGATCGTCTTCTAACGTCAAGCGTTCTTGTGTTAGATAGTCCACTACTACTACGCTTCCGCTACTTATTGTGATGTTGAACAATCTATTTGTGTAATATTGGATCATGTGATCCCTTGTTGTAAGACTCTATGTGTTGTAATAAATGATGACTCTGAACTACTTACTATTATGTCTCGCAAAAACAATCTTCCTGGGATTGCGATGTATGATGTAATAGGGCATCCGGACTTAAAAATCCGGGTGTTGACACATGGTAGGTGAAGGCCGCGGCCCATGCTCCTCCTGCCGGCGAGGATGAGCTGCACGGCGAGAAGGAGATGATTCCAGACTGAACGAAGAAATTTCATAGGCCTTGAGGATTTAGTCAGTAATGCCATGGGGGAGAGGGGATCCCAACACAAACCCATCTCCCAAAGAACTCCATCTTTTCCCCTCCCAAGACAGAGAGACACACACACATAAAAGCAAACGGGATGAAAAAACTGGAAGGAGAAGAGGCAGGGTAGAGGGAGGGTGGCGGGCAGAGAGAGTACCGGGACTGCCAGCGCGCCGCCGATGAAGGACTGGGCTGACACCCAGCTAGAGCCGCATGAGGGAGAGATAGAGTGCATCATAACTATTTAAAAAGGAAAACAAAGCATGGTGACCTCAAAAGTAAATGGAATTTGAGAGAAACGAATGAGGTAATCATGAATTAGAAACTTCTTAATCTCCTTCAATCCATAAATTGCAAAATTGTTAAAGTAGATGCAGTACTTACTGTTGGTTGGAGCTAAATTCAGGAAAGGTAATCTTGTGTGCATGACAGAGCATAAAGAATACACATGAATTGCGGAAGCTAAACTGGCTACTCAACTTCGCCAAACCACTCTGCTAATTGCTGTTTGATACCAGAAGACAAAATCAATAACCGCAAATTAGAATAATATAAACCTTGAAAAGCACACCTGGGCGAGTGTACATAGCAACAAAAGAATGAAGCACACCTGCAAGAAAACAACAATACTAATCAGCCTAATCTAGCAAGGTAAACTAAAATGATAGGTATCCTAAAGTTTTTGATCCAGACCTTTGACAATACCAAAATGTTACTATTCACGAGTTATTGCCACAAAACTTATACATAAAAAATAAATAAAACCAAATTATATTTTCTCCTAAAAGAAATCTAGCAATGCAGCAATAAAATGTATGAAGTTTTCTGAATGTACAAACATAAAAAGGCAAAAGGAAATACTTTCCATGCATTGAAGAAACATGATACATATTTGGCCTTGAATTACTGCCACACAGAGAACTGATCCATAAAATGGACCTCATATGTCGGATGAGAAGAAATCCAACAGGAGATAGTCGCTGATTGTATTCAGTAGTGCACCATCCTCTATAATATATGGACAAATCCACAAAAATAGTGCCCTGAATACAAAGATGAGCTTGTCAACATAACTGGAAGTAATGATTTAGGTAAGAAACAGAACCACAGCTGGAACAGGTCGCATGGATCTCTATTTAATAAACTTTGCATCATACTCTAGCTGCATATGGAATACATGAAATAAAAAGATTTTTAAAGGTGTTAAGCCTACATATATCAAGGAGAATACGAGCTCAATTTACTTGGGAATAGGCTCAGCTAAGCCAAAAAAAATTGTATGTTAAGTGATTGAGTTTATCACAGAGTTCACTTGCAATTTTAACGGCCATGTACCGTGGGATAACTTGCACCTATATGATTATAATTTTCTAGTAATTTTCAACAGTTGGATCCCCTCCAGTTATAAATACCCCAAAAACATAATATCCTAAGAAGCTTAACACTAAGAATTTCTTAATACACAAGGAGTATATATGAAAAAATGCAGTTTCCAGTACTAAAATCAGTTTTGAAAAAGACGTGTGATCAAAGTAGAATTAAATACCTACTATCTCCTGTCTCCTTTTTTCATTAATGAGTGCTGACTGATTGCATGATCCTCTTCAATTCTTCACTCATTCTTTTTCACAATTTCAATGCAGAATTATACATCAATATACTAATTCAAAATAGACATAACCATCGAATATTAGAGAAGTAGTCTTACAGCCTACCAAATAATATGCAGCAGCGCTCAGACTCCCAATGTTCAATAGTACTTCCTCCATATTGTAGGAGATAGCAACAGGCTAACATAAACTTATTGTTTGAATTGTCAGACATGCCTCTGCCCCCAGTGCCAAATGGGGGGTAACCGAGTTAACAATCTGGACATGTTCATGACTATCTTTACCTGGATCCACCCCAGAAGCATTAAAATAGCAAGCAGTATTGGTAAGAACAAGCGAAAATAGCAAGCAAGCAGTGAAGAGATAAGGCATTAGCCATGACTTACCTTGCAGATGGCTGGAGAGGGTGACCTGCGGTGACGAATACACGCAGTACCGCCGGCAAATGGCTGATGCAGCAGCAAGGACGCTGCAGCTTGGACCAGAGTTGTGCGCCTATTGAACTCGCACGTGTTCACGGCCTAGGTTTTGCCTCGTTGTCACTCCGCACGGCGGCGTCTTTCCGTGTCGCCATGGCCTGCACCGGGGCTAATCTGAGTAGGAAGAGAGACGATAGATAAGATGGGATTTGGGGACAAGTGGGAACCAGAGGTGGCTGAGGTGGGAACCAGAGGCGGCGATGGGGACTGGAGGCGCCTACGGCGGCTGAAAACAATGTACAGTCGGCGGAGAAGAGGAGAGCTCAGACCTGCGTCTTCCTGGAACCTCCATGAGATGCACCGCCGCCGCTCGCGATGGAGAGGGCAGAGCTCGTCATGGCCGGAGGAAGAGGTGATGCGGTCGAGCTGGGAGAGCAGCGAGCGGGGAAGGACGACGGGAGGCGAGGGGAGGGGGCGGCGCAAGGGGATGGGAGGAGCAGGTCACGATGAGGACGAGGGAGACGCTGGATAGGGTTTCCACCCCGTTTGCGAATGCTTTTCCCTCCCCTTATGTTTTTTTCCCTAAGCTGCCAACGATGCGCCACGTGTGGCCCAATCATGAAACGAAGCAAAGCACTGCCCAGCCCTCCCACGACGCGCGGCATGCGTGGATAGCCTCGAGGCCCCCGGTGGGGGCATCATATATACCTTCGTATGCATTTACTTGGGTTTCCTCACCCTTTAGACTAGTCATAAACTCATAGTGCAAGTAACTTAACTAATAACTGTAGTTCAACTCGGTAAAATTAAAATCTCAACTATTTTTATATTAGAATTTTTTTAAAAATCTTAATTTTTTAAATCGAATAGGAAACCGCCTAGAAAAATCGAACCGAAACCAAATAGAAACACTAAAAAACCGAAGGGAAAGCCGTAAAGAGAGAAAACCGGAAGTAGAATCATGAAAAACCTATACAATCGACCAGGTCGGCATACGTCACCTCAGACACCTCCGGTCGGTTTGGGGCTAGTCTGGGCCATTGCCTTTTTTCGGTTTTCTCATTTTTCTTTTTTTTTTTCGTTTTTTATTATTTTTCTTTTTTCTTTTCTGCTTTCTTTCTTATTTGTTTTTCTTTTTCTTTGTTCAAATCTGAAAAAATTCAAATTTCAAAAATTTCAAAGTTAAAAAGTAAAAAAATTGAAAATATTCAAATTCAAAAATTGTTCAAATTCAAATTTGCTAAATTCAAATTCGTTCAAATTCGAAAATCGCTCTATTCAAATTTTGTTCAAATTTGAAACTGTTCAGATTTAAAACAGAGAAAAAATGAGAAAGGAAAAAACTTGGACCGGCTCAACATACCTGGCCTGGGTGGTCCGTCCGCACCCAATCAGTCTCACGAACGTAGCTTCAGCCAACAAAGACCTGAGGTGGTCGTGAGATGTTGGCACCGACATGACGCGATTAAATGGGCCTGGCCCATCCGTTTGCTAACTCGGTGGAAGGCCGAACTGTCGGTACCCGTTTCTGTTGGGCTGGTTTTGTGCCGCTCACACAAAAACAAAAGCAAAGAAAAAGATAAACGGATAAAATAGACGCACGGAAAGGCTCTCCGGAGGCCGTTGCAGCTCCTTCACCAGCGACCTTCCACGACGCGCGGCCGCTCGCCAACATGGGCGCCGCGACCACCATCCACCACCACCTCTCCTGGTAGCTCCCTGCACCGCCCTACTCCAAGGCGCCTTAGCAGCGCCAGCGCCAGCAGCAGCAGCTCGTCGCCCCATCCTGCCGCCTTCCGCTGCTGCTCACGTCTCAAGACGCCGGGCATCCAGCTGCAGGCTCTCTCGTCGGCGGCGAGGGCGTACGACTTCGCCCTCCGCGTGGCGTTCAACCCCTCCGGTAACTTCGACCTCTCCCTCTCCGACCAAGATGGTGAGTTCTCCTACCAACACTAGCGGCGACACTTCGTTCAGGACTTCGGCCCCAATTAACACAATAATAACAATCCAAACATTTCACCGGAACTTTTGGGAGTTTGGATATGGTCCGTATTTAGTTTGTGCAAAATTGTGGCAAGATCTTCTGGCATCAAGTTCTACAGATAATGTGCAAAATTTTCAGTCCGATTGTGAAGTCGTCACACAATAGTTTGTGGCATTCTTACTGCTGCTTTTTTTTAGTGAATTCATTTCATTTGCTTGCAATCAACATAATTTTATGCATGGTTTGCGCAGATGTGCCACAAATTGAGCCCCCTCCACCACCGACAGAAGGGCGGATTGAGATTGTTATCAATAAGGACATCATCCGATCACTCGACCTATCGCCTGTTAAAGAAGCACTTGGTGACCTGAATTCCTTAACGACAGGTGCGCTCTGTCATACATTGAACATCATGTCACTGCATTTTCTACTGAAAACATTCATGCTGTAATTGACAAGAACCTTACGCGCATTCTTCAGCTCAATCAAAAAAGCTGTTGGATCGAACGGTTGGGTTCACTATAATCTATGAGAGAGAGGACCCATACGACACCCGGGAGCTGTCTGAGTTCCCTGACATTAGGCTATGGTTTGTGAGGCTTGATGCGTCTTATCCTTGGTTCCCGGTGGTGCTTGACTGGAGAGCCGGTGAGCTCGCTAGGTATGCTGCAATGCTGGCCCCTCACCAGGTAACCAGAGAAACTGAATTTTCTGAAATCAACACATGTGCTTTTTTTTACCAAGAAAAACTTATGTTATTTATGTGTAGTTGTCTACGCGCTCATGTTTTACTCACAGTTGATGAACTTCGTGAATTACTGCAGATGAGTGCTGTCATCGGCGTGGTCTTCAACCCGGAGGCACTGGAACTGTTTGGAATGAACAAAGTGTTCATTGTCTACTCATGGCTAAAGCAACAGAACCTTGTCAAGCCCCGGCTGAAGACGGCTGACATGGCCAGGATGCTCGGTTTCGGTATCAGCGATGAGTTGTTCGATTTGATCGAGAAGTTCCCTGTTGATACATTCTAAATATACGCAACCAGGAGAATTGTGACGGATACAGATCACGTGGAATTACCACCATTTCAGTGGTACAATTGGTTGCTTGGTGCTAGTATATACCTGCGGTTCTTGTGTACTAAAAATATGTCAGGATGTAAATAGTACCACACCACAGAAATCCAAATTTAGCAAAGATTGTGCCGGCAAGTTCTTCGGATCCACCTGTTCTGCAATCAATTACTTCCTCCGATCAATAATAAGTTTATGGATCGGAGGGAGTAGCAGTTGCATGCTTGTGTTGAAGTTCTTCTTCAATACTGTAATCTTACTGAAATCGCGGTTAGGTATTGCTAACATCGCACACTGTCGATAGTGTAACTTCAGGCCAAATATGTGTAATTTTTGGTGACTGGAATTTGTCAGAAACTAGTGGGCATCCGCGAATCAAGAAAACTGGAAAGAAAGTTTGGTTATTATTGTGCCAAGCCCAAACAGGTGGGCACGTTACAACTTTGCAACAACCAAGTTTTTTTCTATGAACAACCAAGCTTGGTCGCTGCTCCTCCGGCCGCAAGTATTTTTTGTTTCCGCATCGCCTATTTAATTTATATTCTACCTACTCCTGCCGAAGCATCATCTTTCGCAAACGGCGGAGCGTTTGCTGCAAAACTGTCGGCTAAGCTTAAAACACACACACAACGAATGAGATAATACAAATTTGGTACTCTGCTCAACTCAGCTCATTCTTCCATTGAGAGAGCTATTCCTTCATATAAAAAGAAAGCAGTTTAACTAACAAACTGTAAATATTGGCTTGCTAACTAGTGAATCTCATCTCCATACTAATTAAATTAAAGATATTCTTGGTTTCAAAAAAAATTTAAAGATATTCTTCGTTCAGAAAGACGTTGGTGCCCATGCTGTAACAACATAAATAAGCTTTTTTCTGCTACCTATGCCGAGATTCGGTCTCCATAGCATGCAAAACTTAAAAAGGAAAATCCCCTAAATGTTGCTAGCACGGACCGCATGGTGTTGTTCGGTGGTGATTGGGTGAATGACCGCTGGGCCCAGAGTAATCTTCACTAAACCTCGGCCCCAGCACCGCGTGAGAGCTCGTCTTCTTCCTCTTCTTCACCTCTCCGTCGTCTACCAGACCGTGAGCAGCAGCAGTAGAAGTACCCACCAGCTGCTCCTTTCCATCTGGACTATCATGTCCTACATTGGATGCACTGCGCGTGCTCATCATACGGCTAGGGGATGCCCGCGGCTTAATGAGATCCCTGCTCAGTGTCTCACGCAGCTGCATGTCGAGCCTAAGTCCTGAACACAGGAAGGTGAACTCCAAGTCAGCATAGTATTCTAACAGAATCAATACTTTGCCAGTTCAACATGCAACACCGAATGAGAAGGAAATCAATAATATGAAATATAGTTGGATACCATGAGCATTTGATAACCACGGAGGAATAAGAATAGTTACCATGAGCTCTTGCCGCTACGAGGAGCAAGGAAAGGAGAACAGAGGCAGAAACAATGGAATTTCTCATTGCAAGTTCTGGTTGAAATCAAGAAAACCTCCGAAGAAGAGGTGCTAATCTGTTTGCACATATATATACATAGTGCGGGAAGTGTGATTAGCTTCCCAAAATTCAGGGAAGTCTGAATGTTTCAGGGATACGCGTGTCTTCTAGCTGATTGGTGCATCTGATCAAAGATTCTCTTGTTCTAATTTTAAGGGATGAGATCTTGATTTGGTTTTATTAAAACCAGCTCTTTGTAGCTAGCCCAGGTATCAGCTGATATCTATGCCACTCTTTAAGGAAAGATGTTCCCCTGAAATATGGTGCTTGTTTCACTTAGTAGCAAGCTGGTGAGTGTCCTGACTCAGACATACCAGGATTGCCCTCCCATATCCCAAGTCCCAAGCTATGCACCCGGCCACACTCCATATCTCTGATCAGATTAGACTATAGATGATCTGCATGAGGTCAAACCAAAAAGACAAATCATCCTGTAAATTTTAGTCAAAAAGCGCTATCTGCATCATGTTTGAATCGCTTTTGTTGTGTGAATCGAATTTGGATTTAAAATCTTGTAGAAATTTAATTTGTTATTACCGACCTTTGAATGGTCAAAGATGAGAACAAGCAGAAGTTAATTGTTGGCATACTTGTTTTACAGAAGAATGTACACCTGAACAACAGCTTTTGTGGGATGATAATTCTCGAGAACGTTTTTCATCAGCTAAAAGCTGTGCACTGAACGTTCGAACTCTTCTCCGCACGATCTTTCTCATGAAGAACTCTCGGATGCGAGCCATGCAAAGAGGTTACTGTCTAGTGTCTACCACTTTCTTGTACCTTCTGAGTATGTGGTCAAAGCTACATCCAAATTCCTGCTATCATTTCAGCAACTATGTTTGCAGACAGAATAGCCCTCCCAAAAAATCCCCAGCTCGTGCCCTATGGTTTCCAATTGGTGGCGATTCCTTGATTTTCACTTTCCGAACACGAGCACATTGAATAGGTAATGTTACTCGTCAGGAAACATGCTATTGAGATAGATTGCCGCTGCTGTGTCCCAAACCTCGAGAGCTTTGGTAAACCAACTTTATGATTATGGTGGCTGTTTTTCTGCCCTTCAATGTAGCTCAAGCAACAAGCAGTAACCTGTCCATTCCTCACCGGTTAAATCTATACCTTGGGTAAAAGTCGGGCCAGGCCAGAAAAAGCCTGAGGGCTGAAAACGTAGTCCAGCCTGACCATTAGGCTAAGAACTAAGGTTCGTAGCTGGAATGGCGCAGCCCACTCAGGTCGGGTGGCTACTGGACCACCGTTGACACCCTGGTCGCTTTTTCGCAACAAAAATTTTTCCAATAAAAAAATCTGTTCAAATTTAAAATTGTTCAATTTTAAAAATGTTCGATATTTCAATTTTGTTGAAAACTAAAAAATGTTCATTAAAAATATTAGTTTTAGAAAATAGCGTTCTGTAAAAATAAATATCCCAAAAAAAATAGAGATAAGAAACAAGAGAAAAGAAAAGAAACGAAAAAGAAACAAAAATAAACTATATTACCTGTTGGCCGCGGCCCAGCTAGCCAACCCGGCGTGCGGGAGGGTGTGCGGCATTCTCGGGCCCTGCCGACCAGGGCCAGAAGCAGAGCTCGAGCTCCGGCCTGAAACATGTAAAAGTTCGGCCCCGCACCCAGGCTTGGCTCAACTATTCCTGCAACGCGTATTTTGCAGGCCCGAACATCTGTCTCCGCTCCCACATTCAGGCTCAAGATTCAGGCCCGAGCCTACCCCTAAAAAAGGGCTATAGTTACGTCCGAAACTAACTCGAATTTTCAACATAGAGATAGTTATCATAATAACTGTGCACATTTGCTTGCAACTGCACAAGTAAAAAGAGCTATATACATTTGGGCCCCACAATCGTCTTTATAATGCAAGTAAATTACCCCACTTTCGTAAAAATTAATCGTAGTATTCCACAACTCGTCTTCGTCGTGCAAAATTGGTCCAAAACAACTGAGAAGCGGACACGTACACGTTCTGTTTTGCACAATGCCCTGCATATTTATATTTTAGCACATGCGGCCGTCGCGTGCAACTCATACGGTCCCGCCTGTCAATGGATGAAGAAACATATAAAATAAGTTGTACAACTGAGGGTTCGAACTCACGAGCTTAGGCCAGGGGCTATATGTGGAAGCCACTTGAGAAAGGAGTTATTTGTGTTCGATATTGCAACGCTCCTGTATTGTTTCCTGAAACATGGTTTGTTGCTATAACACTTACTTTGTTGCCGTGTTCCTCCTGTATACAATCAAACACCATTCCCACAACTAGGCACGGCACCTATCCATCTACAGAGAACTGAGAGAAGAGTTCAATGAGAAACCACTAATTTCATTTTCAATTGCTGTTCAAATATCCCTCTAGTTTCCCCAGAACTGTGAACATCTTCAACTTCATCAGGGTAGTCAAATGGCATAAGCAAACCTGCATCATCTCAATCTACCATTCTTACTTTTATCCCAAATAGCAAACTTCTAAGAAGTCCAGCATGATAACCACAATATATCATGTAATTCTTCCATGTCTCAAACATATACGGATACATTCAAATTCTAGCCAAATTTATGATATCTACTTTAGACAAAAGGAGTACTAATACTATCGGGATACATAAAAATAGCGCGCGCGCTAAATTTTTGCTCGGGCGCGTAGGAGATCTACACTCGCGAGCGCGCGTATAAAACGGCGCGCGCAAACCGTCCTCCGCCGCTGAAAAGTCCCTCCGCTACGCGCCACTTCCCCTTCGACGAGCACCACCGCGCCGAGACCGCACCGCTATGCCCCGACGCAATCGCTCCAGCTATGGGCGTGCGCGCCGCCGAGCGGCACGTTCTACCGGAAACTGCGCCGTGCGCCCGCCTCACCCTTGGGTGCACCCGCCAAGAGCCCACTCCTAAGGACCGCAGTCTCTCGCGCAGAGGCGAGGCTCTGGTTGGCTCGACGCCCGCCACCGTCGCTACCGCTCAGCAGATTCAGCGCTCGCTCACCATTGCGTACGCGGGATGAACGTGCCATGGAGGCGTGGCCACGCCTTCCCGCAGGACATCTCGATGCAGCTGCTGCCTTTCTACGGAAAGCAGAAGGCAACCAGTAAGTAGAAGGAGGCCATTCGCGCAGTGCAAGCCGTTCATCGAGGTGTGTGAAGGCCCGACAACCATCGACGGAAACAATGATTGTTAGGCGACTTGGTCTTGATCGAGCCATCAAAGCTGCTGGATCGCTTCTACTTCTCTAATTTTTAGATGTATTGTATCCGTTAGTTATCGTTTTCTTATCGAACAACACCAGCATACTGACTCTTCACGAGACTAGAATGTTTTTTTGTTGTAGACTAACACATCAAGTTTATAATTAAGTGGCTGCACATGTAGCATTTGTTACCGCGACCAGTCGTGAGTTCGACCCTTGCCGTGGGACCGAGGAGGAGGGCACCACGAAACGGCCACATATGCTGGGAGGAAAATATGCAGGGGTTCCACGTGTCCGCTTCTCGGTTGTTTGGACTAGATTTGTACAGAAAATACAAGCTGTGGGACTGCTATAATCATTCTGATGCTGTTTTTAATTAATTGCACATCATCATGTAATGTTTTGTGTAATCTTATGTGCATATACCTCCACAGAAAAATGGTATACTCTTTCGTACTCAGCATTAGCAGTCTCCAAACCACGCAACAGGTTATCTATGTCATCACCAATTATTCCTCCCAGGCTAATGAAACAATTTGGGTAGCAGTGTTAGAATACCAGGAATTCGAGCAGCCCACCTCCAGTTCGACCTTCTTCTGGATAATCTTAAGAAAATCTCGAGGAAGTTCATGCCCAGCCAGCAGTCAAGCTGCGCCTGTCGAGAGTACTGAACTTACCCAGCGCCAGGTAGCCCCGGTACATGGCCTGGGCGCTCTCTTTGAGTTGCTCTTAGCATCTGGAGCTAGTATATATCGCCCTCGGCCCTCCTCCACAACTGTGTGAAGTATTAGTAGAAGATGATGCAACTCACTTCTCGTCAGGATGATCTGGCTGTGGGTTTGCTGAGGTATAAGAATGAATCGGCTACACAGATCGCCTGTAATTGCAGACACAGCGAACTCCATCCAGCTTGCTACCTAAGAGAGATGAACAAGTACTTCGTGCTTGTGTGTATGTGTGGAGGTTTCTAAAAAGACATGATCAGTTGCCGGCCACACCGATTAGTTCCTAACCAGTTGACTTCGAACAAGGACTCTGAAAGAATGGCAGCTAGCCACCATTAATTGACTGCAACTTGAAACTCAAGATTGGTATGGTGTTCGTTTCTTTGTACTGCAGAAGTTCGACATGGTGTTCATTTTGTGCTGGGCCGTTAGGGAGACCTCGTGAGATGTGGAACATTTTTTTCTCTCTTACAGGCGTGCTCCCAAGATGGCGCCGCACGATACGACTACGGAAGCTGCTGGTAGTCCGGTTCAGTTAAAACATTACTGTATCTTGCTCTGACAGATCAACCAATGGTCAGCGCCAAAAATGACACTCCACTTAACCTTGCCAGACTGTATAGTACAAGCATAATGACACGTTCTTACTTCACTTCAGGCTTAATCAAAGATATGATAAGGCTGCCTTCGTGGAGCCAATAGAATATATGTACGGAACTGGGAATTAGATGCTTTTATACATAATGAATGAAGCTTCGTCAGTAATAAGATCCAGGAAGTCCAAGGAAATGGTATCAGCAAAGTTAGCTTAGATTACTTGACTGTAAGAGGTATATTTTATCACCTAATAGGGCATGCTTGATTTATAGGAATGTTGGAGCACTAAAGAGAAACTCTCTCATCCTATCTAAGTCTATAAATACTGTTTCCCTTACGAACCGGTACTAAAGGGGGCATTAGTACCGGTTGTATTGCCCAAGCCTTTAGTACCGGTTCGTATGGACCTTTAGTACCGGTTCGTGACACGAAATCCCTTTGTGTTGAACAATTTGTATTGGGGTTCCCTTTGTATTGGGGATGCCTTTGTGTTGAACAATTTTAATTTGTATGAACAATTTGTATTGTGGTTCCCTTTGTATTGGGGATCCCTTTGTGTTGAACAATTTGTATTGGGGATGCCTTTGTGTTGAACAATTTGAATTTGTATGAACAATTTGTATGCCACATTTAAGCCACATTTATCATTTTAGGGTTTTAGTTTTAGGGTTTTAGGGTTTTAACATTTTAGGGTTCAATTCAAAATAATTCAAAACATGGTGGAACCTTCCCATGGAGCCTTGTTATGTTACCTACAACCTAGAGAAATAATAATGGAAAAGGAAATATAGAGATATGAAGTTTTTATGCCAAAAGCTTCAAAACCACTTCCTAGTCCATGAGCTACTAGATATGAAGATGCAGGGCTTTCTGCTCAATACACCTCCCAAATACCCACTATGCTTACAAACTTTGTCCAAATGAGTCCAAATTCGTCACACTTGTGTATCTTTGAGTTGCAAACAATATCTAGTCGGCCAAAATGTAATATATTGTTCAAATAACACAATTTTACAATTTTTATGCCAAAAGCTTCAATTTCCCTTAGTCCGTTTATTATTTGGGTGCCCCTGTTTTACTTAGTGTTACTCAGTTTTCCCCTCCGGGCCCACTTGTCTTACTCAGTCATACTCAGTTTTGCCCTTCCGATAAACATTTCCTCACTTTTCCCCCTCTTAGTTCTACTCAGTTTTCCTAACTTGTACTCACTGGCTGATCTCTGATTGGTCGAGATGTATGTCACACGGATCTTGGTTGGATGAAAGCTCAACGAACGCTTGCACCGTTCGATCATTTATGATCGGACGGCCTGTATCTATGGACCACGATGGACGCATACGGAGACAAGAGCAGAGCACATACCTACCAACCCTGGCAGTCGCATATTCCAGTCGCATCCTCCTAATCGCCGCGGCGGCGCGATCTAACTGGGGAGGCGGGGCGTGATGGCGGCGGCGCTGGATCTAACCGCGCGCCGCGGCATGCGCGCGCGCGCCGATCTAACTGCTTTGCGTAGCGGCGGCGGCGCGGGATCTAACCGTTTGCGGTGGCGCGCGCGCGCCGGATCTAACCGCGCGGCGGCGCGCTGGATTCAATCCGTATGCGGCGGCGAAGGCGGCGGCGGGCGCGATCTAACTGGTAGCGTACAAGGGCGCAGTATCTAACTGCAAGGCGCCGTGGATCTAAGAGTGCCGGTGAGGATCTAACCGTCAGAAATAGTTGAAATGTCTCTCTCTGTCTCACTTTCGATTCTATTCTCAGATCTGTTGAATGATGAAGAACACCAAGACGGCGCCGTCGCGGTTACTGCTGGTCATCGCATGCTACTTAACATTGAAGCACGCTTACAACATCGCCTGACGCTGGCAGCATCAAATTCGCTGATGTCTCTACCGCGTCGAGTAATCGGGATGCCAAGATCGACAGCTATCGTTTACAAATCAGCGCTGCAAAGTCAGCTGATCCGCCTCGCAGATCCACGCTGATGAAGTACACCAAGACAGCGGCGGTTCCGACACTGGTCATCGATGCCACGAACATTGAAGCCATCGCCGATAACATCGCTTCAACGGCGGATGGCGCAGATGACCACCCTCAGCCGCCCGTCGTCCCGGCCTTTCTTGCCCATCGCTGCGCGGCCGTGTTCGACGCCGCAAATTGGGATAAATTATTATAAATTTGTATTTTTCAATTTCCAAATGGGATAAAATTGTTCGAACTACTACCTCCGTCTCAAAAAAGCTTCTCCACGTTCTTGATGTGTCCATGTACATCCGTATGTATGATTTGAATTCTATCCCAACTTGATTGGGAAGATATTGATATGTATTTGATCCGGAGGCTGGTACATGCATTCACTTTTGGGATCCCTTCACTTTTATAAAATGTTCATGCATGCTAAAATTATCGTGCGCATTACTTAGCACAAGTAGGAAATTGTACACCGAAATACAGTGCTTAGAGCCACAACAAAATACAGTGGTTAGAGCCATCTACTGAATAACAATTCTATACTAAATCGTCTACCAGAACCACATAACTGCTAGGACAAGGATGACACCTAATAAAACTGCACAGATGAATCTACTTTTCTCCTCTCCCATCACTTTAAGTTCATGTTCTAGATTTTCTACCACTTGATCAAATACGGCAAGATCTGTCTCAACTCTCAACTTCTCCTTGCGAATAAGCTCTGAATTCTTCTTTTCTTCCTCCACAATACGCTTCAGCTCGAATATCATCAGGTTTTTACGGGCCAATTCATCACCTAAATTGGCCACCTTCTCCTCCAAATCCATCCTCTGGCTACACCACTGGGTTGATTCATCTTGGTATGCAATGTACCATGGATCATCGGCTTGCCTGGCTAACTGTAACAATAATGGAAAAAGAACAACTGAAATCACCCCAACAAGCCATGGCGGAACTTCAAATTCAACGGTAGTACAGAGAGCTGAAGCTATATACCTGCACTTCCGACGAGGTAGGAGAAGCAGAACGTGGCCACGACATGATCGAATCCCCACCCTCGCCGGTGTACCCGCTACGACGAGACATTGAGGACTATTTCGTACCTGCAAACTCCAATAAATTACGGGAACCGAATCGATTAGGGGGCGGGGAGGTAGAAGTGATGTTTACCAAGTGCTAATTAAAAGGCTGAACAAATCCCTGGTCGTCAAGGCGGATCCGCTGCGGGGCGGACTTTCCTCATGTGGGTGGGTACAATGCGTTGCGACGAACAAGTGCTGGAGTCGTAAGCTGAGGTAGCGCCGCAGCTCGGGTCTGACGCCGCCGGGGATGGGGAGCTTGCGGCTAACACGAGGCGCCTTGGCGACATGCTCCGTCCGACTGTGGGGAACGAGCTGCCGCGCTTCTCCTGGCCTAGCTTAAGAATAATTAATTAGCGAACTTGTTGCTTCTCTCTATGATATTCTCTAAAGACATATATCAGAGCGGCAATATATGATTTTTTCTCTCTAAATAAATAGACGACCCCACTGGTCATTGGCTGCGGCAGCCCCACAGAGCGGCAATATATGTCTTTTCCTGAAAAATAGACGACCCCACTGGTCATTGGCTGCGGAGGCACCACAGAGCGGCAATATATGAGTTTTCCTGAAAAATATACGACCCCACTGGTCATTGGCTGCGGCAGCCCTATAGAGCGGCCCCATTTTTCATTGGCAGCACCGCGTATAAAATGCGGAGGCCCCACAGAGCGGCAATATATGATTTTCTCTAAATAAATAGACGACCCCACTGGTCATTGGCTGCGGCAGCCCCACAGAGTGGCAATATATGTCTTTTCCTGAAAAATAGACGACCCCACGGGTCATTGGCTGCGGAGGCCCCACAGAGCGGCAATATATGAGTTTCCCTAAATAAATAGACGACCCCACTGTCATTGGCTGCGGAGGCCCCACATAGCGGCAATATATGTCTTTTACTGAAAAATATACGACCCCACTGGTCATTGGCGGCAGCCCCATAGAGCGGCCCCATTTGTCATTGGCAGCACCGCATATAAAATCATGAAAATAAAACTACTTGGCCATCAGTCAGCGATAAATGGATGGTTGCTCCGATGCATTCCCTCATGGACTCACCCGGCCAGCACGAGATTTGTCAGTGGAGGAGCTGCCCCTGCGGCCCCACCCGTCGTATCAACGGTCAAGGCTCTCCACCCCATCACGATCTACTGCTTCCAAGACCAGGCGGTTTCAAACTAGAGGAGGGAAAACCTAGGAAAACTAAGGGACTGTAAAACTGAGTACAACTAATCAACCAGGGCATCTAAAATAGAAAATCCAGTTTTAAACGAACAACAACCAAGCAAGAACAAATAAATGAAACACAAGCAATAAATGAATGGTAAACGATATGTTACAGCCCAAACCATGCAAATCCCCGAGAGAGTTCCTAATAGAACACTTCTCCCCCTTTGGCATCGAAACGCCAAAAAGGGGACAAGCGCGATGCTACTCGCCCCATGGGGATCACTCGGAGGCATCTTCATCATCGGACTCGTATGGCGCTTCTTCTTCTTCCTCTTCTTCATCAGTGTCAGGGGCATCCAGAGAAAGACGAGTGAGGCTGGACCTTTGAAGGCAACTATCAAGATCACTCCACGGAACCTGAGCAGAGTGCCACCCACTGTAACCTGGGTGAATAGCAAAGACGGATAGCAAAGAGAAGATAATGCTCATAAGTCATGTAAGATACAGTAATATACTCTAGAAACATACTATAAGTTGGTACAAGTCTAGACAAGATAGATTGAATCAAAACTGCAGCAGCGAGAAGCTCCAGGCCGGATAATCCGGTGTCCCAAGGGGGCGGATTATCCGGCCCCCGCGAGGACCGGATAATCCGGTCCTCGCGGGGGCCGGATAATCCGGCCCTGCGAAACTAGCAGATTTTGCAATCAACAACTTGTCTATGAACAGATCGGCCTTATAGCATGCAAGAGGAGTACACTACAAACGATTTGGAACAACTAGACACCAAATCCACCAAGAAAATAGCACATACAAATCACAACACCTAGGGTTAGGGATTGTGAGTCATACCCGCATCCATTGCGAAAGCCGCTTGGAGGAGAAGGTAGCTAGGAGGGAGGAGCACCCGATCCACCCAAAAACTCCGGGAGGGAGTGGACGGGGCGGCTCCGGCGAGGAGGTGAGGCTCCGACGACCTTGAGAGGAGAAAGAGGAGAGAGAGAGGCGCGTGGGGGGTGGTATGAACCGTTTGCCCCCCGCGGCCTCGTCCTCAGCCCTTTCAAGATCTGCCCAGGCCGGATAATCCGGCCCTAGTTTAGGGCGGATAATCCGGCCGGGCCGGATTTTCCGGGTCGCCTGGGGGGCCGGATTATCCGGTTTTCTGGAAATTCCAGAACGCCGTAAATCCTGCCTATCTTTAGTTGGTTATTTGCATAAACTCATATGTGATGCAATAATGTATCACGTCACATATAGGAAGCATATTTACCAATAAGATGGGGCAATCCTAGATCATCCGATCAAAAATCCTCAAACTCCAAGTTTTTACCAAAACACGACATATGAGCAAGATGGAAATGGCTTATAGATGAGTGTAGGCTTAGGTTTAGAAGACTCAAACTGTTAATGGTACATGATCACTCAAGTTTGCAAGATATGAGCAAATAAGGCCAAACTAGAGTGATTTCCCATAAGAACATGGAGTTGTCAAATAAAAGGCGATAAGATCCAAATAACTCCAACTCTTCTCAAAGAAGAGGTGGTGGCCTAGGCCACCATATATGAGTGTTATGGCATGGCACCGCGAAGATATATCTTGGGCCCAAACCACTACTCATCATTGAAGCTCACATATCATTATATGATATAAAGAGAATGATTTTATTTAATGTTGGCATTATGGGGGAGGGATAGCTCAATAGTTTAAACCGCACTCCCCCTTTCATGCCCACATCTAAACCAAATAAAGTTTTGAGACAAAGGTGTGTTTGCAAGATGGTCAAGCTATACTCCTCGAATCAATGATATTTAGCTCATTCCTCAAATAAGAGAACCTTGCTTCATCAAGAGGCTTCGTGAATATATCGGCAAGTTGATCTTTGGTAGGAACATAGATAAACTCAATATCACCACGGGCAACATGATCCCTAATGAAATGATTCCGGATCTCAATATGCTTCGTTCTTGAATGTTGCATCGGATTATAGGCAATCTTGATAGCACTTTCATTGTCACATAATAGAGGAACTTTGTCACAAATGACACCGTATTCCTTTAAAGTTTGCCTCATCCATAACAATTGAGTGCATCCACTTGCAGCGGCAACATATTCGGCTTCGGCAGTGGAGAGAGATATACAATTTTGCTTCTTAGAAGACCAACACACCAAGGACCTACCAAGGAATCAAGCCCTGGAAGTTGATTTCCTATCATCCTTGTCCCCCGCCCAATCCGCATCGGTGTATCCATTGAGAATAAAACTTGAGCCTTTGGGGTACCAAATACCATATCTTGGGGTATCAACCAAATATCGAAAGATTCTTTTGAGAGCCATCATGTGACTCTCTTTAGGAGAAGCTTGATACCTTGCACACACACCAACACTCAACACTATGTCCGGTCTAGATGCACAAAGGTAAAGCAAGGATCCAATCATGGAGTGATATACCTTTTGATCCACCTCTTTACCATTGGGATCTAGTGCAAGATGACATTTGGTAACCATAGGAGTGGCTACACCCTTCAACTCGGTCATCTTGAACCTCTTGAGCATGTCTTGGAGATATTTTGCTTGATTGATGAAGGTTCCTTCTCTCAATTGCTTGATCTCAAAACCAAGGAAGAACATCATCTCACAGTGGCAAGTTTTCCCTCAGAAAGAAACCAAGGTTTAATCGAACCAGGGGGAGCCAAGAAGCACGTTGAAGGTTGATGGTGGCGAAATGTGATGCGGCGCAACAACAGGAATTCCGGCGCCAACGGAATCTGGGCCAACAACCAAAGTACTTTTGCCCCAACGAAACAAAGTGAGGTTGTCAATCTCACCGGCTTGCTGTAACAAAGGATTAAGCGTCGAGTGGAAGATGATTGTTTGCAAGAAAACAATAAAACACAATTGCAGTATTGTATGCTATGTAAAGATTAGGACCGGGGTCCACAGTTCACTAGGAGGTGTCTCTCCCATAAGATAAAAGCATGTTGGGTGAACAAATTACAAATGCAATTGACAAATAGAGAAAGGTATAACATGCATATATATGATATGATAAATATAGTGAGATTTAATTTGGCATTACGACAAAGTACATAGACCGCCATCCAACCGCATCTATGCCTAAAAGTCCACCTTCAGTTATCATCCGAACCCCATTCAGTATTAAGTTACAAAGCAGATAATTGTATTAAGTATGGTGCAGATGTAATCGACAACTACATCCTTAGACATAGAATCACTGTTTTATCCCTAGTGGCAACAGGACATCACAACCTTAGAACTTTCTCTCACACTGCCCCAGGTGTCAATGAAGGCATGAAACCACCATTATCGAGCATAAATACTCCCTCTGAGCAGCAGAGTACAACTCTGGCCGCAGCCTCTACTAATAACCTGAGAGCACAAAAGACTGGCAACAACACATAAACAATAGATTGATAATCACCATAACATAGTACTCTCTATCCATCGGATCCCAACACAACATGTAGCATTACAAGTAGATGATCTTGATCATGTTAGGCAGCTCACAAGATCCAACAATGAAGCACAACAAGGAGAAGACGACCATCCAGCTACTGCTATGGACCCATGGTCCAGGGTGAACTACTCACTCATCATCTTCGAGGCGTGGTCGGGCGATGAAGAGTCCCTCCGGGAGATGAACTCTCTCCGGCGTGGTGCCGGAGGCGACTCGAATCCCCCGAGATGGGATCGCGGCGGCGGCGTCTCCGGAAGGCCTTCCGTATCGTGGCTCTCAGAGTCGGGGTTTTCGCGACGGATGAAGTAGGGCGAGTTGGTAACGCGGGGGCCACACGAGGGCCCCACACCCTAGGCCGGCGCGGCCAGGGCCTGGGGCGCGCCGCCCTCTATGGTGTCAGGCGCCTCGTGGCCCCACTTACTCCCCTTTCTAGCTTCCTCTCGAAGCTCCTGCAACAGGACCCCGGCTAAGATTTCTGGCCCACCCGAGAATATTTCCTTACTAGAATTTCTGAAACCAAAAATAGCATAGAACAAAGAATCGTTCTTCTCATCTTGTTAACAGGTTAGTTCCAGAAAATGCATAAATATGACATATAATGTGTATAAAACATGTAGGTATCAACAATAAAGTAGCATGGAACATAAGAAATTTGGAGACGTATCAGCAGCCCCAAGCTTAGTTCTGCTCGTCCCGAGCGGGTAAAACGATAACAAAGATAATTTCTGAAGTGACATGCCATCATAATTTTGATCATACTATTTGTAAACATATGTAATGAATGCAGCGATCAAAACAAAGGTAATGACATGAGTAAACAATTGAATCATATAGCAAAGACTTTTCATGAATAGTACTTTCAAGACAAGCAACAATAAGTCTTGCATAAGAGTTAACTCATAAAGCAATAAATCAAAGTAAAGGTGTTGAAGCAACATAAAGGAATTCAGCGGTTGTTTTCAACTTATAACATGTATATCTCATGGATATTGCCAAAAGATAAAGTAATATAACAAGTGCAATATGCAAGTATGTAGGAATCAATGCACAATACACAAGTGTTTGCTTCTAAGGTGGAGGGAGATAGGTAAACCGACCAACAATAAAGTAAAAGGTCCTTCAAAAGAGGAAAGCATCGATTGCCGTATTTGTGCTAGAGCTTTTATTTGAAAACATGAAACAATTTTGTCAACTGTAGTAATAAAGCATATGAGTTATGTAAATTATATCTTACAAGTTGCAAGCCCTATGCATAGTATACTAATAGTGTCCGCACCTCGTCCTACTTAGGGACTACCGGATCCTTGCATGCCATGTTTCAACCAAGTGTCACAGAGGGGTACCTGCCTGTATAAAGGTCTAAGGAGAATGCTCGCATTTTGGATTTCTCCTAGCTTTTGATTATTCTCAACTTAGACATCCATACCAGGACAACATGGACAACAGATAATGGACTCCTCTAAAATGCATAAGCATGTAGCAATGATTATTATTCTCATATGAGATTGAGGATATATGTCTAAAACTGAAACTTCAACCATGGTTCATGGCTTTAGTTAGCGGCCCCAATGTTCTTCTCTAACAATTTTGCATGCTCCAACCACTAAAATGATAGATCTTTCAGACAAGACGGATATGCATAGCAACTCACATGATATTCAACAATAGTTGATGGCGTTCCTCAGAAGCTATCGCATAACAAGCAACTTAATAAAAGATAAAGTGCATAAGTACATATTCAATACCACAATAGTTTTTAAGCTATTTGTCACATGAGCTATAT
The DNA here is from genome assembly GCA_030979885.1 of Lolium multiflorum. NCBI lineage: Eukaryota > Viridiplantae > Streptophyta > Magnoliopsida > Poales > Poaceae > Lolium > Lolium multiflorum. The sequence continues at coordinate 190,946,193 of CM061753.1, forward strand.
ATTGCAAAGGTGAATGATGGAATTTTAAAGGTAGCACTCAAGAAATTTACTTTGGAATGGCGGAGAATTACCATGTAGTAGGTAGGTATGGGGACACAAAATGGCATAGTGGTTGGGCTCAAGGATTTGGATGCATGAGAAGTATTCCCTCTCGATACAAGGTTTAGGCTAGCAAGGTTATTTGAAGCAAACTCAAGGATGAACCGGGGCAGCAAAACTCACATAAAAGACATATTGTAAACATTATAAGACTCTACACCGTCTTCCTTGTTGTTCAAAACTCAATACTAGATATTATCTAGACCTTTAGAGAGACCAAATATGCAAATCAAATTTTAGCAAGCTCTATGTATTTCTTCAAAGTATATGATGCAAGAGCTTAAACATGAGCAAAACAATTGCCAAGTATCACATTATCCAAGACATTTTAGAATTACTACATGTAGCATTTTCCAACTCCAACCATATAACAATTTAACGAAGAAGAAACTTCGCCATGAACATTATGAGTAAAGCCTAAGGACATATTTGTCCATATGCAACAGCGGAGCGTGTCTTTCTCCCATACAGTGAATGCTAGGATCCATTTTATTCAAACAAAAACAAAAACAAAACAAACCGACGCTCCAAGTTAAGAACACAAGATGTGACCGAATAAAAATATAGTTTGAGGGAGGAACCCGATGATGTTGTCGATGAAGAAGGGATGCCCTGGGCATCCCCAAGCTTAGACGCTTGAGTCTTCTTAAAATATGCAGGGATGAACCACGGGGCATCCCCAAGCTTAGAGCTTTCCCTTGATCATAGTATATCATACTCCTCTCTTGACCCTTGAAAACTTCCTTCACACCAAACTTCAAGAAACTCATTAGAGGGTTAGTGCACAATTACTAATCTACATATTCAGAGGTGACACAAACTTTTCACTTCTGGACATTGCATAAAGCTACTGGACATTAATGGATCGAAGAAATGAATCCAACATAGCAAAAGAGGCAATGCGAAATAAAAGGCAGAATCTGTCAAAAACAGAACAGTCCGTAAAGACGAATTTAAAGGTGGCACCAGACTTGCTCAAATGGAAAACCCAAAAACTAATGAAAGTTGCGCATATCTGAGGATCACGCTCATAAATTGGCAGATTTTTTTTTTTTTTTTTCAGAGAACTGTGCCCAGATTTGTGACAGACAGCAATGCTGTGTTTCTGCGCAGTGATCCCAAATATAACATCAACTTTGACATAGAAACTTTAATGGCACAAAAACATGATAAGGAGAGGTTGCCACAGTAGTAAACAACTTCCAAGACTCAATAAAACAAAAATTGTACTGTAGTAAAAATATGGGTTGTCTCCCATAAGCGCTTTTCTCTCTTTCAACTAGGCGCAGAAAGTGCAAATCAAATAACATCGAGAGATGAAGCATCAACATCATAACTTGTTCTAATAATAGAATCAAAGGCAACTTCATTCTCTTTTCTAGGGAAGTGTTCAATACCTTTTTTGAGAGGAAATTGATATTTAATATTACCTTCCTCATATCAATAATGTAAAGACTAACGGTTCGAAGAAAAGATCTTCCCAACACAATAGGACAAGATGCATTGCATTCGATATCCAAAACAACAAAATCAACGGGGACAAGGTTATTGTTAACCGTAATGCGCACATTATCAATCTTCCCCAAAGGTTTCTTTTTAACATTATCGGCAAGATTAACATCCAAATAACAATTCTTCAATGGGGGCAAGTCAAGCATATCATAAATCTTTTTAGGCATAACAGAAATACTTGCACCAAGATCACATAAAGCATTATATTCAAAGTCATTGAATTTCATTTTAATGATGGTCTTCAACCATCTTCTAACTTTCTAGGAATAGAAGTTTCAAGTTTTAGTTTCTCTTCTCTAGCTTTCATGAGGAGCATTTTTAATATGTTTTGTAAAGGCTAAATTTATAGCACTAGCATTAGGACTTTTAGCAAGTTTTGTAAGAACTTTATAACTTCAGAGATGTGGCAATCATCAAAATCTAAATCATTATGAGTTACAGCAATGGGATCATTGTTCCCAAGGTTGGAAAAATTTCAGCAGCTTTTATCACAAGTGCTTTCAAATAGCTTTTAGCAATTTCAGGCAGTTTTGTACGCCTTGCACTAGGAGTAGAAACATTGCCAACACCAATTATTTTACCATTGATAGTAGTAGGTGCAGCAACATGTGAAGAATTAGCATTACTAGTGGTGGTATTAGTCCAAACTTTAGCTACATTATTCTCTTTAGCTAGTTTTTCATTTTCTTCTCTATCCCACCCAGCACGCAATTCAGCCATTAATCTTATATTCTCATTAATTCTAACTTGGATGGTATTTGCTGTGGTAGTAATCTTATTATCAATATCATTATTAGGCATAACTTTCAATTTTAAAAGATTAACACTGAGGCAAGTCTATCAACTCTAGAAGCAATAAGATCAATTTTATCAAGCTTTTCTCAATAGATTTGTTAAAAAGCAGTTTGTGTACTAATAAATTCTTTTAAGCATGGCTTCAAGACCAGAGGGCACACTCCTATTATTGTTGTAAGAATTCTACAAGAATTACCTTTACAATCCATTACCATTAGCAGCATGATACAGCCTATAGTTATCACTGCAGTTGTTCCTATGCTACTGTTGTTGAAATTATTATTTTTAATGAAATTCACATCAACATTTTCTTGAGCAACCAATGAAGCTAAAGGAACATTATTTGGATCAACATTAGATGTACCATTCACAAGCATAGACATAATCACATCAATCTTATCACTCAAGGAAGAGGTTTCTTCAACAGAATTTACCTTCTTACCTTGTGGAGCTCTTTCCGTGTGCCATCCAAATAATTTATCATCATATCATCAAGAAGTTTTGTAGCCGCCCCCAATGTGATGGACATAAAGGTACCTCCAGCAGCTGAATCCAATAAATTCCGCGAAGAAAAATTTAGTCCTGCATAGAAGGTTTGGATGATCATCCAAGTAGTCAGTCCATGGGTTGGGCACTTCTTTACCAAAGTTTTCATTCTCTCCCATGCTTGAGCAACATGTTCAGTATCTAATTGCTTAAAATTCATTATGCTACTTCTCAAAGATATAATTTTAGCTGGAGGATAATATCTACCAATAAAAGCATCCTTACATTTAGTCCATGAATCAATACTATTCTTAGGCAAAGATAGTAACCAATCTTTAGCTCTTCCTCTTAATGAGAAAGGAAACACTTTCAATTTAATAATATCACCATCTTCATCCTTATACTTTTGCATTTCACAAAGTTCAACAAAATTATTGAGATGGGCAGCAGCATCATCAGAACTAACACCAGAAATTGCTCTCTCATAACAAGATTCGGTAAAGCAGGTTTAATTTCAAAGCATTCTGCTGTAGTAGCAAGTGGAGCAATAGGTGTGCATAGGAAATCATTATTATTTGCATTTGTGAAGTCACACAACTTAGGATTTTCAGGGGTATCATTTTAGCAACAGTAGATAAAACAAACTAGATAAAGCAAATGCAAGTAACTAATTTTTTTGTGTTTTTGATATAGAGAGCAAGACAGTAAATAAAGTAAAACTAGCAGCTAATTTTTTTGCATTTTGATTTAGTGCAGCAAAACAAAGTAGTAAATAAAATAAAGCAAGACAAAAACAAAGTAAAGAGATTGGAGATGAGAAGACTCCCCTTGCAGCGTATCTTGATCTCCCCGGCAACGGCGCCAGAAAAAGAGCTTGATGGCGTGTAACTCACACGCTCGTTGGGAACCCCAAGAGGAAGGTATGATGCGCACAGTAGCAAGTTTTCCCTCAAAAAGAAACCAAGGTTTAATCGAACCAGTAGGAGCCAAGAAGCACGTTGAAGGTTGATGGTGGCGAAATGTGATGCGGCGCAACAACAGGGATTCCGGCGCCAACGTGGAATCTGCACAACAAAACCAAAGTACTTTGCCCCAACGAAACAGTGCTGGGAGGTTGCTGGGCCTCACCCTGCTTACGTAACAAAGGATTAAGCGATTTTAGTGGAAGATGATTGTTTGCAAGAAAACAGTAAAACACAATTGCAGTAGATTGTATACTATGTAAAGAATAGGACCGGGGTCCACAGTCACTAGAGGTGTCTCTCCCATAAGATAAAAGCATGTTGGGTGAACAAATTACAGTCGGGCAATTGACAAATAGAGAAGGGCATAATAATGCATATACATGATATGATAAATATAGTGAGATTTAATCGGGCATTACGACATAGACCGCCATCCAACCGCATCTATGCCTAAAAAGTCCACCTTCAAAGTTATCATCCTAAACCCTATTTCGCATTGTTGCTAAGCAAATGCATAACTGTGGTATTAAGTATGGTATGAATGTAATTTAAGTTACAACTACATCCTTAGACATAGAATCAATGTTTTATCCCTAGTGGCAACAGCACATCACAACCTTAGAACTTCCTGTCACTGTCCCAGGTGTCAATGAAGGCATGAACCCACTATCGAGCATAAATACTCCCTCTTGGAGTTAAGAGTACAAACTTGGCCAGAGCCTCTACTAATAACGTAGAGCATGCAAGATCATAAACAACACATAAACAATAGATTGATAATCACCACAATCATAGTACTCTCTATCCATCCGATCCCGACAAACACAACATATAGACTTACAGATAGATGATCGATCATGTTAGGCAGCACACAAGATCCAACAATGAAGCACAACAAGGAGAAGACGCCCATCTAGCTACTGGTATGGACCCATGGTCCAGGGGTGAACTACTCCCTCATCACTCCTGAGGCGATCATGGCGATGAAGAGTCCTCCGGAGATGAATCCCTCCGGCAGGGTGCCGCAGGCGATCTCCCGAATCCCCCGAGATGGACCCGCGCGCGCGCCTCTGGAAGGCTTCCTCCGTATCGGCTCCCAGATTGGGGCTGGACGGGAGGCTTTGCTAGGCGGGAAAGGGCAAATGCTGGGGGCCACACGAGGGCCCCACACCCTAGGCCGGCGCGGCCAGGGCCTGGGCCGTGCCGCCCCTATGTGTCGGCGCCGTGGGCTCCACTCTTCCCTCTTCGGTCTTCCTGGAAGCTCCGGCAAAAATAGGACCCTGGCGAAGATTTCCTCCAATTCCGAGAATATTTCCTTACAAGG